>PVIR01000592.1:0-165309 GCA_004026965.1 Petromus typicus
AAAAAAAAAAAAAAAGTTTCTTAGTAAAATAAATGTAAGCATGTCTTTAAAATTACTAGCATATATTTTGCTTAAGCTACTGGACAGTCAAAATATTTCTCTTTAATAAAAAATTTCAAGATACAATGTCTATTGCTTTCTGTAGCTCAAATACAAAACCTTTTAGGGTTTTCCTCCTTCAGTTAAAATACATGTATATGGCTTAACATGTTAATTATGCTAGTCTAATATCCTGAGTCTCATCAATAATCTAAATTAATTGCTAAAATGAATAAATAAAAGAGATTAATGCTTATAAATATTTATAACAACCTCTGAATCATGAGTTACTGAATTCAAGTATTCTTGGCTTGAGTTTTTAAAAAGCAAGATATTTGAGTCTATTAAACGTGTTTTCACATTTAAAAGAGAAAAAGGGAAAGAGCAAAAGCAAACCTTGTATAAATATTTTAAAGCTAAATTTGTTGAGACATCATGAGATTAACACAAGTTACCTTTGGCCTCTACAGGGACAAGAGCTCTCAGGCTGGTGGCCGTCACCTCCAGACACTCATTACTGTGGCGAACCGCTACCCAGATGCCCTTGGTCATGGAGGTCACTACATGAGTGTTTTCAGTCTCTTCCCTACGGCCACAGTCAGGGCATCTGCTGCAATGCACAGCATCCTCCAGGGCCCCCATACAAGGGTACCTGTCAAGAAAAGAGGACTATTTTTCTTTTCCTGGTATGTATATTCATTTTATGGTAGAGTACATGTATATGCTGTATATGCATAAGATTATTTTCTTCATAAATCTCCTGAGAGTTGAAATTCTAAAGTGTAATTAATGCTACATAAAATGAGGAGATTTCCCTGTGGGCCCAATGGACCTTGGGACCCAATAAAATCCCTTGGTGTTTGAAAATCCAGCTATCTGGACATCATATAAGTAAGTTGACATAGTTTAAAAGTTAAAGAGATTTGTATGTCTAAAACAGTAAAGCCTTCTTCTTTTTTTTTTTTTTTTTTAGGTTTTTTGAGACAGGGTCTCACTTTATGGTTCAGGCTGGCCCTGAGCTCAGCCTCAAACTCACATCACAGCAATCCTCCTGCTTCTGCTTCCTGAGTGCTGGGATTACAGGTGTGAGCCACCACGCCCGGCACTGTGGTATGTGGTACTGATTGCTGCTGGGGTGAGTCTCCATGCCCAGTATTGTTATGTGGTTACCAGGGATCAAACTCAGGCCCTTGAGCTTGCAAGACAGGCGCTGGAACCACTGAGCTATATCCCTGGCCCAGTAAAGCCTTCTTTTTTTTTTTAGGTTTTTTTGAGACAGGGTCTCGCTTTGTAGTTCAGGCTGGCCCTGAGCTCAGTCTCAAACTCATCACAGCAATCCTCCTGCCTCTGCCTCCCGAGTGCTGGGATTACAGGCATACACCACCACGCCTGGCACTGTGGTATGTGGTACTGGTTGCTGCTGGGCGTGAGTCTCCACACCCAGTATAGTTATGTGGTTACCGAGGATCGAACCCGGGTCCTTGCGCTTGCAAGACAGGTGCCGGAACCACTGAGCTAAATCCCTGGCCCCGAGTAAAGCCTTCTTAAGATAGATATTAAAATGGTTTTTATTAAACTATAAAATGTTAGATGAAGAATAAATTTTCTTTGTTTTATTAAGGTAATTTCTTCTGTTTTCTGCTGTTAGGATTTTTAATTACCTGAGTTTTAAGAGTGAAAGTTTGTTGAGTTGCTGTAAAATCTTTTCAGTAATAGTTTCAGTCTAGTTTACCATCCTCGGTTATCACACCTCCTACATTATGGCTCTAGAGATGTGTGTACTGCGGAGGATAAATAGTTACAGTCTGAGCTTTGTCTAATGTTAAATATTTACAGTTAAAAATCACACAAGTTTATCATATACACCCAGGTAAAATGTATAGCCAATAATCAATAATAATAATAGGAACAGAGCTGCATTCAGTGTAAAAAGAGTTTCTAACCAGCCGTTAGCATCTCCAGCCTCATCTGCCTGATCTTAACCCATAAAGGCCGGTGCTCCCAGTTGCCCTAGCTTTGCCAAAATGTGTCCTCCAGCCAGCTTTAGTGTATCATCACTATGTTATTTTGATGAACATCGAAGGACCCTGAGCCCTGCTGAGAAGGAGAAGATAGGTAGAAAGAAGATAAGAAAAATTGTGCTTTTAATGAAAACTGCAGGTTCAGGACACAGACTCAGTAAAAAAAAAAAAAAAAAAAAAAAAAAAAAAATCTCCTAAGGTCTCACACACACAATAAGCCTGGGTTATTTCTTTTTACCTGTAAATTGAATCTGTTCTTTCCATAAATTCACAAGTTCTACGGATTTCCAATCCCAAAGCCCCCGTAAATATACCCAGCTCAGGCTATAAGCGCTTTTTATTCCTCTGTGCACCCGTACTCTATTTCTGTGAGTGGATGCTTTTAAATTCTGCCTAATAAATCCCTTTATGCCTCTTACTGAGGCATCCTAAAAATTCAGAGAGCCTACAACTTGCCCCGTGGGTGGAGTGAGTCAAGGCTCTTCCTCCTCAGGCTCTTCTGGGTCACATCCTCCCCTCCACCCCATAAAACTCTGGCTTCATGAATACAGTCTGCCTGTAGGGCATGGACGCCAAAATAAATGCTCTGGCTGCTAAACGTGATTACTTTTCTGGTTTAAACTAACTTTCTGTGGTCTGCTTCAGGCTTTATATATGTATGTTATCTAGAGACACATCCAACCCAAGCCCAGCCTTTTCTGACATTATCCAGGCTTGGTTCTCAAAATCTTTTGGGCAAAAATGGCTATTAAGGATCATTATCATTGTCATAACTGCCCTTTGGCCTATCCCTGTGGAACTGTCTTCTCCAGTTTTCCATGACCCCTGCTAACCACTGCCTGGGCCTGTGGCACAACTCTACAGAGCTTGTTGCCCAAATTAGATCTCAGTGTGAGAAAATAGCCCCACCCTGACAGCCCCCAAACTGAAGGGCCCTCGAGAGGTCACCCACCACTCAGCTAGCAGCAGTTCTGGATACAACCGCTCATCCCTTGTCAATGATTTGTGGCTGCCCATCAGAAAAGGATTTAAACCTTGACAAGGGGACTCCCACTAAAGATATCCTGCCCTTGCTAAGGGCTCCAAAGTAGCAATAAATGTATTGATGAAAAAAGTCCATCCATTTACCCCAGAACCCTGTCCCTTCTTCTCTGAAAGATGTGTGCCGACCTCCTTATCACCTTCTTACCTGAAGCTGAAGGCCTGAGGCTGAAGCGGTCTCATGGAAGCTGAATACATTCCTTCATCCTCAGGACAGGGCTGCTGAAGGGAGCACAAGGCCAGGCAATCTACGAGAAGACCCCTGAGACCATCACAGTGGGTGTCCAGAGCCTTTCCCTGTCCTCCAACCCTCTTGAAACCCCAGTCTTTCATCCTGATAACCTAACTCCTCTTAGCAACCCACCTGCTATCCTCTTGGGAAGTGTTCCTTGATATAAATAATTCCTAGTCTTTCCTGCATTTTGGTCTCTTGGTAAATTCTTTTCCCGCCCCACCAGCCATCCTATGTCATCTCATAGGGCATTTGGGGTGGAGAAATCTAATGCAATAACAGCTCACAAACACAACCGTTCAGATCCACCATTGTTCTACAGTAGACACTCATATAACTGTCACCCAAGCAGATGTGCCGACTGTCAGCACCCCTCACCCAAGGGCCTCCAGACCTGTCCACAGAAGTGGCCTCGGGGCTTTGGAGAGACCATCTCCCCGACACTGTGGCTGCTGCTGTCCTGATGCCACTCACATGTGTCCCTAATGGCTCAAGTAGCTGTGCCTGTGGGGGACTTAACACGCCGAGTAAGCCTGCATGTCTCTTTTGCATCTGGCTCCTTTCACCCAACATCACGTTTGTGAGACCCACCCAGGCGTGCAGATGTAGTCTGTTCACTTTCCTTGCTGTGGCAAGACTTTTTACTGTGAGACAACCAAGTATGTCTGACCTACGATGGAAGTTGGGCTCATTTGTGGGCTAGGACTCAGCGGCTGGTGGGGCTGGGGTGAGCCAGAACCTGTCTAGGTATGCGTACACCTGTCCCTGGTATGCAGCTGCGCAACACCAATGGCCCAAGGGGACAGAAGCTGCTCTTCAGTAGGTGATGCTCATCAGGGAAACAAAGCTAACGTAACTCCCAGGACATGTCCCCATACTGGCTAGCCTCATAGATGGCCCAACGTGCAGCTGGGAACTTCTATCAATCACCCAGCGGCAGAGGGAGGCATGACCCCTCTTCCACAGGCACGTGTCCAACGGCTGATGCTGCAGAGAGCATTGAGTAGACATCTCAGTTTTGAGTCCTCTGCCAAGGTGTCAGCCCATTTCCTGAGGAGCCACTCAGCTTTTCAAAGATTTCCACCCATAGATTTATTTTCAAAGCTGCCCTTCTCCATCTCCAAGTGATACCTTTGCGTGACTTTAGAGCACTGCCCTGATGTCATCCCCACATCCCCCATGTGGCTCCTTATAACTTCTTATCCACACAGATGCCCGAAATAAGGCTGCAAATCCTGTGCCCATGAGGTCTGCACAGAAAGCTTCCTCAGGCCGTGTGTAGGGCACCCCATGGCTTGGGCCATTCTCAGACCCCACTGGCCTCTTCTTTTCACATCGCTACCCGCGATGCTGCCCAGGCTCCAGGTACCCCTTGGGCTTCTGTGCTGTGTCCTTAGTTTTCGAAGCTTGTCCTGGAAGACCTTTTGTACTTTTAAAATTAGCTTTATTAATATATAATTTGGAAAGAATACAAATGACCCATTTTAGGTATAGATCCTGGTGAGTTTCTCTGGATGTGAACACGTGGCCATCACCACAGGACAGAATGTTTCTCTCTCTCAGGGAGGCACTGACAGTGCCGGGACCGACCTTCCACCAGACCCCAGCTCCCAGTGGATCCTGACTTGCTTTGTGTCACTCAAGCCACTTCTGACTCCTCAAGTCAGGTGGACAGCATCACACAGACCTGCCTTTCTTCACCTTCTCTCCCTGCAGAGCTGCCTCTTGTACTTGGGCCCCTTTCTGCCAATGGCACCTTTGTGTGGATTCACCATCATAGCCTCACTCCCTGGGCTGGTGATGACAGCTGGATCTTTTTCACCATGGGAAATCATCTTTCAAAATAATTTTGTTTTAGGTTTGGGGGTTAGTTTGGTTCCACTGTAGGTGCATTTCCAAATAGATTTTAAAATCAGCCCCACCTCCTCCAGCCAAAGAAAAATTGTTGAGATTTTGATTAGGATCACATTGAAGCTAGAAATAAGTTTGGCAAGAATTAATATCCTGCTATTGAGACTTTCAGCATTTGAGCAAGATATTTCTCATTTCTGCAGGGCTGTCGTTTCCCTTGCACTGTGGTGACTGTTCAGCAAATGGTTCTCCCACGTACACGTGTAGAAAGAAGCCTCTGTCTCGGCAGTGGCTGGAACAAAACCTCTCCACACTCCATGAGTTGTCTCCTCCTTCTGCTGCTTATTTCTTTTGCTGTGCAGAAGCTTTTAATTCAATATAAACCCACTGTTGATTCTTTGATGCTGTTTCATGTGGACTTGGTCCTCTACTTAGGAAGTGCTTGCCTGTGAATCTTCAAGAATTTTACTAATTTTTTTTTCTTTTGAGCAGACTCAGGGTCTCTGTTTTTATGCTTAGGCTTTTGATCCATTTGGATTTGATTTTAGATACAGAGTAAGAGGCTGAGTCTAATGTCCTCCATCAGCAGAGCGGGAGAGCTGGTTTTCCCAGCCTTTGCTAAAGAAGCTGTCTTTTCTTCAGCCTATCTTATGAGCCCTTTGTCAAAGAATCAGATGGCTGACAGAGCCAGGGGTTGTGTCTTCCTCCTTCATTCTGTTCCACAGGCCGACAGGAGTGTTTTCGCACCAGTGTATTCTGTCTTTGTCATGGCAGCTCTGTAGTATAATCTGAAACCTGGGACTGTACTGGCTGTGTCTTCTCTTTCACTGGCAGGATGGCAACTGCTCTTCCGGGTCCTTTCTGGTCCCATGTACATCACATGTTAGAATTGATTTTTCTAGGTCATATGTATGAAATATGTTGCTGGCATTTTGATGAAAAGTGTATTAAATCTATGTATCGTATTTGGTACTATGACCTTTTTTGGTTTTTTGTTGTTGTTGTTTTTTTGAGACAGGGTCTCGCTTTTGTAGTTCAGGCTGGCCCTGAGCTCATCCTGTAACTCGTAGCAATCCTCCTGCCTCTGCCTCCTGAGTGCAGGGATTACAGGCTTGAGCCACCATGCCCAGCTCTGTGGTATGTGGTACTAGTTGCTGATGACTGTGAGTCACTATGCCCAGCATTGTTGTATGTAGTTACGGGGAATGGAACCCAGGCCCTTGCAAGGCAGGTGCCAGAACCACTGAGCTAAATCCCTGGCCCACTATGACCATTTTTGTCAGCACTGTTTCTGTCTATCCAAGAATAGAGGATTCTTCCATTTTTAATATCCTCTTCAAGTCTCTCTTTTTAGAACACTATAATTTTTATTATAAGGATCTTTCACTTTCCCGATTAGCTTAATTCCTATATACGTACATATAAATTCTTTTGATGCTAATATGGATAAAATTGTTTTCCTAATTTCTTTCTCAATGACTTTATTGTCTAGTGTAAGAGAATGCTATTGATTTTCATATGTTTATTTTGTATCTTGCCACTGATGAGTTTATTTATTAATTCTAAGCATCTTCTGGTGGCTTTGAGGGCCATCTACATAAAGGAGGAAATCATATGAAGACGAGGACCTTGTCATATGAGATCATATGAAGGAAATCATATGAAGACCTTGACTTCTTCCCTTCCTATTTGGATCTCTTTTATTTCTTTCTCTTGCCTAATTGACCAGTTTTGAGGACTACATTGAACAGGAGAAGTCAGAAGGAGTGACCTTGTCATGGTCCTGATTTTAGAAGGAATACTCCCAGTTTTTCTTCATTCATTGTGATGCCAGCAGTGGCCTTCACCACTTTGAGGAAAGGTCCTTCTATATTTATTTTCATCAGGGTTTTTATCATGATCAGATACTGGATTTTTCTCAAAGGCATTTCCTAGTAAAAGTCAATATGAACCCACTGGGTCCTGGGCTTTTCTTAGTTGGTAGGGTTCTTCTTACTTCCTCTATTTCATTGCCTGGTATTGCTCTTTTTAGGTTTTTTGTTTTTGCTTTTGATTTTGTTTTGTTTTGTTTTTTAAGGTTTTTTGAGACAGGATCTCTCTTTGTAGTTCAGGATGGCCCTGAGCTCAGCCTCCAACTCACATCACAGCAATCCTCCTGCCTCTGCCTCCCGAGTGCTGGGATTACAGGCGTGAGCCACCACGCCCGGCACTGTGGTATGTGGTACTGGTTGCTGCTGGGTGTGAGTCTCCACGCCCTGTATTGTATGTGGTTACCGAGGATTGAACCCAGGTCCTTGAACTTGCAAACCAGGCACCAGAACCACTGAGCTAAATCCCCAGCCCTCTTTTTAGTTTTTTTTGAAATAGCTTCTTGATTCAATTTTGTTAATTCATATATATCAAAGCATTCATCCTTTTCTTCTAGATTTGTCAATTCATTGGATATAAGTTTTCAAGGTAGTTTCTTCTGGATTTTGGGGACATCGTTGTGATTTGTTTTTATTTACAGTTGCATTGATATAAATCTTTTCTTTCCTTCTTCACTAAGTTTGATGTATAAAACTTTGCTCTTTTGAAGAATCAGTTAGCTTTTTGATTCATGGGTTCTTCCTTTATAGTTTTATTTACTCTCAATTTCATTAATTTCTACTCTGCTCTTTGTGTTTTCCTCCTACAAATGTTGAGTTTGGATTGCTATTGTTCTTCTAGGACTTTGAGATGAGTCATGAGATTATTCATCTGGATTTGGAATTGTTCTTTTCTCCAGTGTGAGTGTTCAAAATACAAATGTCCCTCTTAGAACCACTCTCCTTGTGACCTTTAGGTTTTGGCACGTTGTGCTGCCATTGCCACCTGATCCTAGGAATATTTTAATGTCTTCCTAGATTTCTTCTGTGATTTATTGATTGTTAAGAGTCTAGTGTTTGGGCTGGAGAGTTAGCTCAGTGGTTCTGGAACCTGTCTTGCAAGCACCAGGACCCAGGTTCAATCCCCCGTATCCACATACAATACAGGGCGTGGAGACTCACACCCAGCAGCAACCAGTACCACATACCACAGTGCCGGGCGTGGTGGCTCATGCCTATAATCCCAGCACTCGGGAGGGAGAGGCAGGAGGATTGCTGTGACATGAGTCTGAGGCTGAGCTCAGGGCCAGCCTGAACCACAAAGCAAGACCCTGTCTCAAAAAAACCTAAAAAAAAAAAAAAAAAGAGTCTAGTGTTTGATCTCTAGGTGTCTGGGTAGTTTTTGTGGTTTCTGTTGCTTTGGATTTCTGCTATGATCCAATAGTTTGCAAGAAATTATTTCAAGTCCTTTGCATGTATTTAAGCATGGCTTCTGGCCTAAGATTTTGGAGGAAGTTTTATGTGCTGCTGAGAAAAATGTATATTCTGTTGTTGTTAGATGAAGTTCTTTATAGATACCTGTTAAGTCCATTTATGTCTGATAATATTTGTTTTATGAAATCAGGTATGCTGTTATTCATCCATATATTTTTACATTTATGTTCTGTTCTAGTTGAATTGTTTCCTTTAATAGTGACCTTATTTGTCTCTTCTGATCAGTGCCAGCTTGAACTCCATTTTGAAAATCAGACCATTACTCCTTCCAGTTACTCTTACTCTTCTAGGTTCGGATCCTGTTTTAGAAGAAGAATTAACAAATCAGTAAGATGTTCATTGAACTTAAAGAGGTGATAACTGAAGTGATTGAATTAAATGAAATGCTAGAAGATTTGACTGACCATTTTAATAAAAGACTAGGGATTGTGAAAAATATTAAGTATAAATCCAAGATACCAAAATTCTATTTAAGGTATGGGAAGCAGGAGTGGCCAATATGGACTATCATCCTATCAATTTCAATCTATGTCTTTTTTTCTGGATGAAATTTGTCTCTTCTAGGCAGCCTACAATTGGGTTCTGTTTCCTGATCCAGTCTGCCAGTCTATGTCTTTTGACTGAGGAGCTGCAAATACTTACATTGAGAGTTATTACTAAAAGGAATTTATTGAATCTTGCAATTGTATTATTTTTCCATTTCTGATTCCTTTACTTTTCTACTTTTGTTTAGCTACTTTCCCAGCTATATAAATTCCTTCTTTTTTGCTCTTAGGGCAATGCTGGTCTTTCTGTTTCTATATATAGTTCCCTTGAAGACCTTTTGTAATTCTGCCCTGGTGGTCATGAATTTCTCCATGTAATCTTTATTATGGAAATCTTTATATCTCAACTGATTTTGAGAGATAATTTTGCAGGATATATAAATCTGAGCTGATAGCTGCTTATTTTTAGGGTTTGAAAACCTATTCCGAGGTCTTCAGGCCTTTTTATGCTTGTTTAGAAATCTACTGTTATTTTGTCTGCCTTATAAATTACATGATGCTTTCCTTGAACTCTTTTATATTCTTTCTTTGTGCTGAATTTCTAGAATTTTGAGCATGCTGCATTATGGAAGTTATTTTCTGGTCATGATTGTCTAGGATGCTATATGTTTTGCTTATCTGATAGTCATTGTTCCCTATGTTTGGAAATGTTTTCTGCTATGATTTTGGTGAAGAAGAGTTTGTACATTTTGTGTTATATTCTAATCTTTCCTTAACTCTGACAATTTTGGGGGGGGGGGTTAGTCAACTAGTAGCTGTTGAATTCTGTATCTATAGTGCTTTTTTGTTTTTAGGGTATCACTAAGTACATAAACTACTTTATCAACCTTGCTTTCATGTTTGTCTCTCCTCATATTGGCCACTCCTGCTTCCCATACCTTAAATAGAATTTTGGTATCTTGGATTTATACTTAATATTTTTCACAATCCCTAGTCTTTTATTAAAATGGTCAGTCAAATCTTCTAGCATTTCATTTAATTCAATCACTTCAGTTACTGCCTCTTTAAGTTCAATGAACATCTTACTGATTTGTTAATTCTTCTTCTATTATGTGGCCTCTATGACATCAATTCTTCCTATAATGTGTACTTTTATTAGTATGCAATGGCTATCCTCATTGTAGGGAGTTGGTATATGTTCATAACAATGCTCCTTAATTCTTTTGCATCCCTTTTGCACAGCTGGAGATTCAGCTCAGTGGTTCTAGCCCCTGCCTCCCTCTTGCTTTCTTTTCCTTGCCCTCCCTCCATTTCTTGATCTTCTCTTTTTTAAAAGATTCATCTCTTTTTTCTTTGCTCTTTTTGAACATTTTAATTATTTGATTTTTGAGCTATTTACCTATAATTTTGTCCTTTCAATGAGATCAGCTTTTCAGCAGTTAAGAGTGTTTGGAGCCATCTCAGTGCCCTGTGTTCTCTTGTGTCTATGTTTCAGTGCTGGGAGTTGAGGGTCAGGGTTAGTTACAGTGCACATCATGTGAGTAAGTGCATGTTTCCCTGTGCTGCGGCCATGGCCCAGTTACATTTTGCTCTTTACACATCTCCTCAATCTGCTTGATTGAGTAGGATCATCCTGCAGAGACACATCTACTACCGGTCACATCAGAGTCTTGTTGCACCTTCAGAAGCATTAAGATTTTGGAGGATATCTTACTCTTCTAGGTTAGCTATAGCTCCTGCTCCACAGTCTTTATCTATAGGGACATCTCATTATCTGCCTCTGTGAGTGGGACCATTTCTTTAGAGGGTCAGGAAGCTGCTGACTCCAATTCCCTCTGCTGCCTGTTTGTGCTGAGTTCAAGCCCCAGGACCCAGCCCAGGGTGGGCACACAGTTGCAGGACTCCTCACTCATCCTACCCAGCAGACTCGTACCAGCCAGTGGTCCAGGAAGCCTCTGAGCCTGAGCAGACTCCTTCCTCATGGCAGGAGCGTGTTTTAAATGAGTTTTCTTCTACTTGTAAAATACTTCTTTCTAAATCCATTAAAATGATCAAATGGGATTTTTCCTTGTCATGATAATGGAATGTGTTTAGCAATTGATTGACTGTTAACTGTACTTATTATTGTGCTATTCATTTTATACCTCCCTGGATTTGATGTGGTAAAGTTGAATTAAATACTTTTTTATCTATGGTAATGAGGAATGTTGGCCCCTAGTATTGCATGTGTGTGTGTGTGTGTGTGTGTGTGTGTGTGTGTGTGTGTGTGTGTTTAGTACAGTTTTTAGCTCTTATGTTGGTCATAAAATATCTGAGAGAGTCAACTTACAAAGAGAAAAGTTGACTTTAGCTCACAGATCTGGAGGTTTTAGTTTATAGTTTGTTGATCCTGTTGTGTTGGCTTGTCATGGCCGAGACACTTGACAAGAAGAGCACTGCTCACCTCATGGTGGCCAGAAGTAAGAGAAAGGAAGGCTGAGACCAGCATTCCACCAGACCCGTTGAGAACATGCCCCCATGACATAATGCTCCTCATCAGCCTCCATCTCCTAAGGTTTCCATCACAACCAAACCTTTCATAAATGGGCTTTTCAACATTCTGTACCCAAACTACAGCAGTGCTCACATTACAGTTTGGGTCGGAAATGCCCACTCAAGGGGTCTGTCCCCAGAGTTGGGGCTTTGTAAGATGACTAGATCATGGGACTGCTAACCTGGTCCCTGGTTGAGTGCTGACTTTATAAGTCAGTGTGTAGATAGGAGGCAGGACTGTGCTGAAAGCAGGTGTCTGGGGTCGTGACCCGGGAGGACACACTCTTGTCCAGGGTGTCTCTCTCCCTCTCACTGGCTCTTCCTTCTCTGTTTCTTGGCTGCCCAAGGAAAGCAGCTTTCCTCCGCCACACCCTTCCACCATGACCTCCAATGCATGGACAGAAACTTCTGAAACCACAAGCCAAAATCAAGTTTTTCTCCCTCAAGCTGTGTAATTTCATATGTCAAGTGCTGTGTTTCAGCAGTAGGAAGGTAGCTGACACGACTCACAAGTGAGCTGGAAAGTGTTTACTCCTCTATTTTTTTCAATAAAAAGTTACCCAGGACTGTTAGAATTTCTTTGAGACTGGTATTATTATTCAACAGGATGGGGCCATTTCTATTCCAAATGTGGGTATACTGTTGAACTTTCTAGTTGTATGTTCAGTTGTGTTAACAATAGAGTGCTATTCAAATTTTTTATTTTTGTATACTTTGATAAATTTTATTTATCAACAAATTTGGTCATTATATTGGAATTTTTTTTACATAGAATCTCTCAGATTCTGTTTTCTCTCCTTTTAGTATGTTTTCTGACTCTCTTGCCAGCAGACATGATGTGGCTGGTGAACAGAGCTGTAGTGATTGGTCTTCACAGCCCTGCGGCTAGACAGTGAGCCTCGTGCCTCCTTTCAGTCCCCACCACACAAAAGGGACCAGGTGGCTGGAATTGGGCACTTCTCCTCCCTCCACCTGGCCAGGATGTGATCAGACCCCAGAGGCTCAGCTCATGCTGATGCTGTCCTCCTGGGAGGACCTCAGCAAGAACAGAGTGACCTGAGCTTGTAAATCAGCCTTTTCTTCTGCTTTTGCCAGAAATGCAAGGGGATTTTTCTTTGCAGCTGAGTGGGAACCTGCTAGAGCTCTGGGAGGCAGGGCTTGGAAAAGGGTCCCTGATCAGTATCCCCCATGTTTGCCTCTCTCAGATGCACCCACACTGGGCCTCCAGCATGGAGTCAGCTCCATGCTCCCTGCTGTCACTGACTCCAGCAGCAGCTTCCGCACTGGGATGCTGTGATTCCAGTGTG
Source organism: Petromus typicus (assembly GCA_004026965.1). Taxonomy (NCBI): domain Eukaryota; kingdom Metazoa; phylum Chordata; class Mammalia; order Rodentia; family Petromuridae; genus Petromus; species Petromus typicus. The sequence goes on from PVIR01000592.1 coordinate 12,850, forward strand.
CTCTGACTGTGGTGCCAGTCTGACCCACGATGCCTCCTCTCATGAGCCCAGGAGCTGCAGGTGCTCGATTTACTCAGCTTTCCTGGTCCCCAGGTCAAGTGACAGCTCTCACAGGTGCTTATGTTGGACTGGGAGCCACTGTTATCTTTTCTTTGACCTTTTTTCTCTACTCCTGCCCTACATTGTATTACTTCAGCATTATTTAGTATTTCACTCAACTTCTATCTTATCTATACCTCCTTAGGTTTTATAAATGTTATATAATTTCATGTATAATCTTGCAACTTTACAGAACTAAAATAGCATTTCTCCCTCCTGTGCTTTGTGTTAACATTTTCATATATTTTACTTCTGTTTTTGTTGACATGCCGTGGAAAACTACTTTCTTCTTTAAGTGGTAAATTATCTTTTAAAAGCTATAAAAAAGGTTTATATTTACTGACAAATTTGCCATTTTTGGTGACTTTTTGTGTTCTTTCCTTCAGAAAATTTGATATTTCCCTATGGTTTACTGGCCAAATACCCTTTCAGCTTTTGGTCTCTTTCAAACTCCATACTAACTCTTTGTTTTTGAAGAATTTTTTTTTTTGAGTACTGAATTTTCCATTTAAGGAATCTTTCTGGCATAATATTGACAATGTCTTTTCATTATTTTATGTCTCAAACACTTTTTAATGTTAAATCTATTGTGAGCCTGATATTTGGTGAGTGGATGGTGGTACATCTCTATGTAGTTTATTTATGTGTGTCCTGATGGGATTTATTAAGTTTCTTGGATTTTTATCAAACTAGGAGAGTTTCAAACATTATATATTCAAGCATTTTTTACCTTTCCAGCCTCTCTTTCTTGGACTGCCAATTACACACACGTTACATTCTTGATTTGCCCTACAGATCATCAAAACTATTTATTTGGTCTTTTTTCTTTTTATTTGCAATTGATTTATTTGTGTTTTTGTATCTTCAGTTCACTAATCTTTTCTTCTTTTACATTAACCTGTTGCTAAGCTGTAGCAAGGACTTTTCATTCCAGACACTTTGTTTTTGGGTTCTAGAAGTTCCAGTAAATGGGTTTTTTTTAAAAAATCTTCTAGTTTTATCATTGTTTTCGTATTTTCTTTTAAATCCTCAAGCCTATTCACTGTCACTGTCATTTCTACTGAAATGTTACTGGACAAACTTTTTTTGTTCATTTTATCTTTTTTGTGGTTTCTGGGTTTATTCTCATAAATAAGTCTCCATGTAGTTGGTCCGGCTACCTTTCTTTTCATGTCTAGTGATTTTTTTATTTGATGCCAGATACCCTGAATAATGCTCAAAGTCTCTGTATTTTGTGATCTTTCAGAGGCTGTCATGTGAGTTGCCTCACATATGAACTGGACTGCTGGGACCTGTCTTCTCTTAACACAAGTCTAGAACTGATGACAGTTCTTCTCTATTGGGAAGAGTGAAACTGTGGTCTACCCTCAGCACTCCCAGGGTCAAATGTCTCCACTCTGGTGATTGGAACCCAGGATTCCAGAAACCCTGCCCTTTGATGGCTGTACAGCAAGTACAGTGCTGTCTCTTGTGTGCCAGCTGCTTGGCAGGGCCCCAACCAGCCCCACAGCCTCCTGAGAGACTTTGTGCAGATTTCTAGCTCTTCTCATCTTCATAACTCTCTCTATAGCCCTGGACTCCAGGACTATCAGTCTCATTACACCAAATTCCACCCACCACTTCCCATCTGAAGGGCCCTGGGGTGGTCCACCAGAGTCCCCTCCCTACACTGCAGAAGGGACTATGCAATCATCTTGTTTTCTTTCTTTTGGGGAGCACACACTCATAAAGCCAGCCATCTGGTGTTTTGTATGTTTTATCCAGGCTTCTAGTTGTTTGTGGTGTAAGAGCAAGTCCGGCACTCTGGGCTGGGCTTGGGGGAGGCAGAGCCCTATGCCCTGATGACTCCCAAGTGAGTGAGTACAGGCAGCCTTTCACTCACTGTCTGCCTTCTCTTCTGTAATTACCTGGAGGACATTTCCTGCCTTGTTATTATCTCTGAGTCACCATGTTCCAAAGTGGATTCCTTATCTGTCCCTTGCCATCTGTTCTTCCTTCTAGTTCCCCTGTGTCTGACAAGCTCAAAACCTTGGTCATCTTTACACAGTAACTTAATTGTCCATCTCCCACTTTAATCAATTTTAGTTTCAAGAGGCAACAATTCTTCCTCAAAGACCTATATAATCTACTCCTTCTTCTCCATTTCTACTGCAATGTTACTGGACAAGTCCTCATCAACCAAATAATGACTTTCTAAATGCGAGGACTTGGGGCACGGCTGGCAGATGGCAAAGATGCCAGAGGCACAAGAGTGCCTGTCAGGGCCACAGGGTTCTTTAAACATTCCCAGTCCACTCCATGTCCTGTGTCCTGGACACAACAGGCTTTTATTCCCCTTCACCATATCCCTCCCTTCTCAATCTTCCCGTGGGCTGGTTTCCTCCTGACCTCAGCATGCTGTCCTGACTCTCGTCCTCTGATTGTGCTTTGTCCCCAGTTATCCGCTAAGTTTTCATATCAAATATTCTTCCTTGCAGAAAAGACTCACTATCTTCATTTTCCCCTCATAGGGCTGGGTGCCCTCCCTCCCCACACACCCCTCCTGATGGAGCATCTCTCCCACTACCTGACCTTGTTAGCATGTGTGTCACTACCAGATTCCAGACAGCAGCTGGTGTGTCCCAAGCGTGCATGGTGCCAGCCCATCACTGCCCGTCCCCATTGTGATGGTCCATCAGTGACAGCAGAGTGGGCAAATGCTTGAGTGATGAATCATGCCAGGGATAGTGCAGCCTGCTTTTGGGTCTATCAGAGAATTTGAAATAAAGTCAGAGGGCTGTGGGAGCCCAGAGCTGCGAAGGCCCAACCCTCTGCTGGTGTGTGCACCTTGGCCCATCCTTTTCAGCAGCAGGCTGGGTTGTGCACAATCCACCCAACACCTAGGGACTTATTCCTTGTCATAGTGACCCATTTCATTTCTAAACTGTCATTGTTGGGAATAGCACCAGAATCTTGCTCCGTGTAGCTTCCAAACATTTATTGGCATCTTTTCTCTGAACCTCTGGGGACACATTTGCCTTGATTCTGTGACAGCCTTGGAGAATCTACAAACTCTGTGCAGCCTGAGTCTCTGTGCTCCCAAGAACAGCTGGCAGCACAAGCAAGTGGGAACACGATTCTTCATCAGGGGGAAGTTCAGTATGCCTTGATCACAACCACGTGAGTCTTAGTTCAGTTGTGCTGCTATAACAAAAAACCTCAGAAAACTTGATCCCATAGTTCTGGAAGCCCAGAAACCTAAGATCAACTCACAGGCCTAGACAGCCCCTGAGGGCTGCAGGGAACAGGTACAGGGATCACTGCTGTTTTAAACTGCCACATTTTGGGGAACTTTGTTGCTGCACCAAAGTAGATAAGACCTCTGACCTCAGCCTGTAAAATCTATGCCGGTCAGAGTTCGGCCAGACCAAGGTGTAGGTGCTGCCCTCCTTGTCCAAGCTGCCCAGTGGGCACCAAGTGACACACTCTCCAGACTCTGGAAACACAGGGCACAGCGATGATCCCAGATGTCAGGATGTGTGAGCCACTGGAGAAGACTCTTCTGCAGGAGGAACTGAGACTCCAGTTGTTTCTGCAGTGTGAAGTTCTCCCCTAAGAAGATAGCTCAGGTTGAGGGACCAGCTTGAGCACCTGTCCCCAAGAATGAGCCAATTTGGAGCAAGTGCCTTGGCCCTGACTTGGAGACAGGATTTGTGAGGATGAAGGTCACAATGGTGGGAGGCTGGGAGGCACCCCTCAAGCCATGCCAACTGTAGGACAAGGAGCTCCCACTGGCAGAGCTCCCCCTGGCTAACTCCCTTTCTGATTCTGCAATGTCTCAGCCTGTACAGGTTATTTTACCCAGGTGTTGAATGCAAGAGTAATGACCTGGCCTCTGTATCTCAGAAGTGAACCAGGGATTTGTCAGATACAACAGTCTACAGCCAGGAGAAATCTTCACCTGATTCAGCTGTTCATAGTTCTAGAAACTGAGGTGTAAGATTTTGCAGAAGTTCCTTGGCTCCCTGCTCCCTCAGCCTCCATGGCTATAGGACAGAGGCAACAGATGCTGTGCTGGCCCCGGTCACAGGTGGGGATACTTGGGGCTGATGGCAACCTCCCTCCTCCTGTGCCCCCAAAGTCTAGCCTGTGTTCACACTGTGATACTTGGAAGTTTAGAACCCAAACCTCAGCAGATGAGGAAGAAGGCCTTTGTGGCTTTTGTGGCCTTGTGGCCTTTGGGCTAGGTCTTGGTCTGAGCACAGATGGCACAGCATGTAACTCTGGGAGGAACAGAGTGGGTTCGACCTGACTGAGGGGTGCAGGAGGCCTAGATGGAACCAAGACATGGAACCCACCATCAAGGGTGGGTAGAATTGGACTTTATCTGACCTGAATGGAACACCACGTGCTCTGAGTATCACCATCTGAAGGACAGCTCCTTTCTAGGCTGGAAACAAGGAGCAGTGTCTCTCCTGGGTGAGTGAGATAAAATGCTGGCTCTCTGGGCTTGGCAGGAAGATGGAGAAGGACAGGCTGGGAGTCTGTCAAGGCATGTAGGCCACTGGGGAGCCCCTGGGGTCTGTACAGGAAATCTTCCTATGTATCAGTGCCAAGTGTGGGAAGCAGTGAGAGGGAGGAAGTGTGATGACTATTGTCTTAGTCATTTTCTTGCTGCTGAGACAAAATACCGGACACTTGAGGTCAAAGGAGAAAAGGTTTATTTGGCTCACAGCTTTGAGAGGTTTTGGTCCATAGTCAGCTGACTCCTAAGCACGGTGCCATGGCAGAGGGGCAGCAGAGAAGAAACAGTCCACAACAACCAGGCAGGCAAGAGTGCTCTATGCCTCTTCTGCCCCTTATATTTTATACAGACTACTGGCCCTCCGGTGAGACTCATGCCCCTAATCCCAGCCAGAACTAGGGCAAACCAATCAGTGGGCAGACTAAGTGCCACACTCTTGATCCCAGCACCACCACACACTATCGATCCAGCCCCTCTGAAAAGCACCCTCAGGGCCACATGAGGCATTGGAGACATCTAGACAAGCCATAACACCCAAAGACCGGGTGATGTTTGCTCAGAACCAGTGGGGAACCACCTCCTGGAATGCACCTTGGTTTCTGGCACTCCCGACACCTGAGTAGGCTGGGCAGCTTCATGGTGGTTCAGGCTCCTCAGTCGTCAGCCCAGAGCCCACCCTACAGCCTCATCGCCCTCTGGTTTCCATCAGTTTAGGGCAGGAGGATTTGTGGGGTCCAACCTCAGGAAGTGGGAGAGACTTCTCCCTACCTCTCCCCTTTCCCCCTCCATCTCTTGGTCTCTACTCCATTTGCAAAAGATTCACCTCATCGCATTCTGCATGTGGCTTCTTTTCTGGGGTCATGGCCTGCAGTCAGATCCTCTCCATGAGACTGGGTAATGGCACCACCTGCAGCTCTGTCTGCTGACACTATGCAGGGTACTATGCTGCTAAGCTGGGGTGTCAGGTGCCTCAAGTGCATTAAATGCACTTTGACTTATAGTCTTTCCTGATTACCATGAGTCTGTCAGAGTACAACACCTTATAAATGGAGGACTGTCTGTATAAATGAAGCCTGGCCCGGGGATGGGAGCAGACAAGCCCTACTACATGGGTTCCCTGTTCCAGGCCTTGACCCTGCCATGAGGGGGTGATGGATTGTGGGGATCCTACTTCAAAGAACACTGCTGCACAGCCAGCCTAATGCCTGGAGGTTTTCTTGGAAGGCATCTTTTCCCCTGAAGAGCACCGGCTCCAGGGTCTCCAGGGGAACTGCCCCTGGACCAGGCCTGCTCTTTCCTGACTTTTGGTTACAGAAAGCACACACTGTCTCAAACTCTGCATGTTTTACCTATTGGGCTGTAATTAGTCCTCTTCTAAGGCCCTCAGGGCAATTGACTGAACGGGCATTAAAAGCATTTCAGGGCAGCCTCGGGCAGGTGAGTGAGCAGAGCAGGAACCCAGTAGGTGCTGGAGCAGGGCCACCTCAGGCCTGGCCAGGCTGTGTGACCCTGGGAAGTGTCTACTCCACTTCTGCCTCAGGTTCCTGTAGGGAGGCTGAGATGACACAGCACTTCCCAGCATGGCTGAGAAGAACAGATGAGGCCATGAAGGGTTGTGTGTAGGGTGGGGCTTGTGGTAGAGAAAGGACTGAACACCCAAAGTGATGTCTTAAAGGAGGCGGAGAGGCTCGCAGCTTCCAGGAGGGCTGAGGGCTCTTTGGTTTCAAAGCCAGCAGGTGGCCCCAGGGGACATATGCTTTCCATAAGAAGCCTAGAAGGGAAGAGAAAGGGCTGCCCTGGAGGAGGAATTAAGGTTCTTCTTTTTTGTAAATTCAAATCTTATTGGTACATTGTATATACACATCATCATAAGGTTCTTCTTTTTATTAATTCAAATCTTTATTGGTACCATATATACACACATCATCATCATCATCATCAGGTTCTTCTTTTGAAGAGTGCATACAAACCAGAGACTGTGATGCTCCAGTTGGGTGGAGGAGGGAGGAGCAGGAAGGGTCCCTGGACACAGCCTGTGATGAAAAGAGCACCACCCTTTCAGCACTGGCTGGGCTGATATCCGGGCAGTTAGGGGAGGTGTCCATCTGTGCATATGTCTGGAAAGTAAGGTGACCACAGGAACTAGGCTGAGGAACTCGCTCAGCCATCTCCATAAGGTGCTGAACTAGACCATGGAGACCCACTTGGGGGGGCCAGGCCAGGTAGGCAAATGACAGCTGGTGCAGGGACCTCCCTCACCCAAGTGTCTCTGTGCAGCAACACCAGGCAGAGAGGCAGCCAGGACCCCTGAAGGGTGTCACACCTCCTTGCATTTGTGTCTCCAGCTGTACCCTTTGGACACTGGCAGGAACCTGAAAGCCCCAGGGGAGAAAATGGAAGCAATATCATGTCTGATCTCTTTCACAGAGCAAGAGGAAGATGACGACTTGCAAACTGGAGCATCTGGCACCTAGGGTTGAATGGGCAGGAGGAAGAGAGGTGAGAAGTGACCATCACCTAGGAGGTCTGGAGACCACTGAGACCCACAGTCGGGCAGGCGTCTCAATTTCCATGGTTAATTCACTGCTGTCTTTGCACCTTGGGCCATATGTTCCCCCCATACTGACCAAGGGCCAAGGTCACAGGAAAAGCTCAGGGAACCTCACGTCACAGTCTCCTGAGATCAGTGAATCTCTCTCCTCTGCACAAGCCTCCAGCCTGCCTTGAACAGGAGTTTAAATATAGAAGCCAGCAGAACTCAGTGTGGCTTCCTGCCTCTCCCCAGTACCACTGCCTTCCAACTTGGTTTCCTGTGTCGTTGATTCCAGAATGAGATGTTCATTTGCTTTTTGGAAATAACATTCAGAGCCATTGAAACAAGTCTCTCCAGCTCAGATAAATCACAGAGGGCAGAACAGGAGCTCAGGGTGTGTGTCACTTGGAGGCCCCGCTGTCCTGGAGAACACTGTGCTCCCCACTGAAATACAGCTTCCTCCTTAATTTCATTCCACAAGCCCCCTGCCCGATGTCAGCTTGATTTAAGTGCTAATTCAATCCCAAAGTGAGCCTCATCTTTCAGTGGTTCTCATTATTTTTCTGCATAATGCTATCATGTGTGAGGATGGAGGCTGAGGTATGCCCACCCTCCACCATCACTCAACCCCGGGGCCTGGTCTCTAAGCCCAACCAGGGCCTGGCCCAGCAGATCATGCTGCCTGCCTCAGTCCTACAGCAATTGAAGTGTGATTTCTTTTCTCAAGGGAAGAACAAAGCTCAGCCAGATGCCCACAAATAATGTTTTATTATTGTTTTACCTCCAAAAACTTCTCCCAATGAGAGGTCCCTTGCTGACTTGGAGAGGATAGATATAACCAGGTTTGCAACCAACGACACATAACTTTAATGAAATAAAAGGGAGACATTCTTATAACCCTTGGGGTGCTCTCAGTTGCCTTTGGTGAGGACAAGTCCCGGGAAACCTACTGGTAGCAATGGGACCAGTCAACAGGAGGCAGTTTGTGGGCCCAGGAAGGACTACAGACTGCACCCACAGCTCCCTCAGTGTCATTATAAAACCTCATTATCCTGTAGCTTTACACAAGCTATTGTTTGTGTAGAATGGCTCTCAGCAACCATGCTCTGATTGTCTATAAAACTATCAGCAGGGAGCCTACTTATTGGCTCCAAAGAAAACAAGTGAAAAGAGCCTCGCGTCTCCAGTACCATGGAGAGCTCCAAGGATTGCTGCCTCTGGGCTCCACTCCGCTCCCAAGCCGTGGCTTCCTCTCACCTCCTGCTTTAGCTCCATCACCCTCATTCCCAGAAATGCTGCTCATCAGGAGAAATAGCCTCAGATTCCAGCCATTCTGCAGCTTCATCTCCACCGAGTTCAAGATTGAAGAGCTGCAAATGCAGGAAGCGTTGGGGAGGGGGGGCGTAAGGCACAGGGTCAGTGCAGGTGGGAAGCAGCCTGTGCCAGGTATCACAGAGGAGAGACAATGGGAGGTGCTGGGAACCCCCACAGCAGAGGGAGGGTCTGCCCTCTGCATGGGCCTCCTTCCCCCAGCCAAGCCGCAAATCCTGCCAGAGGCCTCTCATGATGCAAAATGAAGTATGCAGGAGCCAGATAGGAAGCTCAGAAGTGCAAGGAAGAAAAGGAAATAGAAATAAGAAACCATAGATGCAAATAGAGGGAGAAAATAAAGTCTTTCTCTGCGTTTGCAGCTGCCCTCAGTGCAAGGCATCGAGTTCAGTTGGCTTCGCCTCCTCACTGAGTTCATCATAGCACTGCTTACTGCAGCTGCTCCAACTCTGTCGGGAACTGGAAACCACAAATATGCTGCTCAGAGAGCAACTGAGTGGAAGGAGCTTCTGCCCTCCAATGTCAGGCTGGGCCTGCAAGTCACACTTGGCAGTCTTAGAACAGAGGGCGAAGCCAGCACTTCCTGGCCCAGCCTGCTGGCTTCAGAGTGGAGAGAAGTCAGGCTCCTTGTTGCACCCTGCTCTACCTCAGGTCTCTTGCATATTCTTCAGACAAACAGCAAAGGCAAGGGGCAGGTTTAGGAATGCTACGCCACTTCTCTGTGACCCCTAGGTAAGGCCTAGACTGTGCTTCCATCATATGTTGAAGTACTAACCTCAGCAGCCCAGAAGATTAGGTCACTGCATATGCAGAGGCTGAGAGGAGGTCATACTGGGTGAGGTGGGCTGTGGGCTGGTGTTTTGTGTCCTGATGAATAAGGGAGGATTTGAACATAGGCATGCTGCAAAAATGCTGTGGGTGGCCCTTAGAGATAGAACCATGAATTTCCAGACAGCTGGGAAGAGGGAAAGAGGAGGGGAAGGTCATCCCTGGAACCTTGGAGGGCACAGCCCTGCCCCACCTGGTCCTCAGACCTGGCTGCCAGAGCTGGGGGTGACAGATGCACTGCTCTTAGCCGCCCAGGTGGTGGCACTCTGTTACAGCACCTTGGCCAACTACTAAGATAGCTCAAAGAACAGAACCAGCTGGGAAGGGGAGTTTAGCTTCATGCCTCTATGCCAGGCAGAGGAGGAACTCAGGGTAGAGCCACTGCCCTAAGGAAACCTGTGTCCTTCTGTCGCCCCAGCTTAGCACTGTCAGCACTGAGGTCAGCGCCCAGCAGGAAAGCCCAGGTGACAAAGGGTTGAGAGACCACACCTGTGAGGCACAGACAGGCACCTGCAGACTGTGGGGTGATGTCCTGAGGTTTCCCAGCTCAGCTCCAACCTGGGAACCTTGGTGTGGCAGCAGATCCAGCCGTCACCTTTGACTCCAACCTGGGCTCTGGCTTTCTTATGAGAGTGGATGCAGACATCCTCGCTCCCTCCCTTCCTCATCCTCCTGCTGTCCTGTAACCTCTGCTCTGTCCCCTCTGTCCCTACCCTGCACTGGAGGGAGGCTCCATCCATGGCCACTGCCTAGGACCCCGTGTTTCTGATGAGTTTGCATACTGAGAAACCCATCACAGGCAGCTCTGCAAGTGCACCAGCCATATGTGGACCTAGATTTATTTCCCTGGCTTCGGTTCAGAGACAAGAGCACTATGCACTAGCAAATGCGTTCAGAAGCTCAATCCCCCTCTCACTGGTGAGCAAATTGAGTTTATTTTAATGGTATCCAAGCTGTTGATTTGTTTAAATCAGTTAAATGACCAGAGTGGCATTGTTTTTTCTGCTTGTTAAAGACAGTTATGCATCCCATTCATCAAAGAGTCCCAGGCACTGAAGCCCTGGCAGGCTCCGGAGAGGGCCCTGGGGAGCCAGTGGTCACTTCAGCCATCTGCCAGCCCACAGCTGAGCTCAAGTGGACCCCAGGAAAGCAGAGGAAGCCAGACAGGTGTGGTTGGAGCTGCAGCCTGGCCAGTTCCTTGTAGGACCCCAGGGCGCTGTGTGTGTTTCATCCACTCTGAGGATGGAGGCAGGGGAGGGTAAGCAGCACTGAGAACCCACCAGGGGGAGGTCCTGCCCATTCCTCCTGGCCTAGGAGGGAGATGCTTCTCCTATTCACCAGGTCTGGCTCTGCCATACTTCTGAACGAGCTCTCCCTTAAGGGAGGCCGGCTGAGCTGCGCCCTTCTCACCTTTGGTCTGCTCACTGTCCTATCCTGGGGGCTGTGAGCATGGTCCATCTCCTTCTCCCTCCCACTTTCCTGCTGCCTGTCCTTGGCCAAGGCTGCAAAATGGATCTACAGGGTGATCACAGCACCAAAGGCTTCTTGAGGGCTCCTGAGACTGTGGCTGGCACAAGATGGCTTTGGTGAGGAGCTGGTGAGGTCCAGCTGAATGCCCCTTCCTGGCTGCAGGTGTCTTCAGAAGCCAGGACCCTCTTCCTGCCCTATTGTGCTCTATCTGGCTAATGGAGCCATCAGTGATACATCTGACCTTGGTCCTGACAGCAGGCACATGAGAAGGAACTTAACAAGTATGGAAGAACCCAGGGCTGCCCGGTGGCTTCTTGGATGTCAGGCTCCCTGGCACTCTTGCTTCCTTAGACTAAGCCTTCCTCTTGTTGGCCAGGGCCAGAAGAGCCCCAGCACACCCATGAGTCCACTTCCAGAAGACACTGAGGGAAGGCCATATCCTCTGTGGGTCTGAACTGTGGTTTTCAGCCCATGGATGGGGCTTTTCTTTGTGAGTTCCCTGAGATGTGTAGCAGCATCACTACTTACTCAGTGCCAGGGGCACCCTGCACCCAGCTGGGATAACTGAAGTGTCTCAGGCAGTGCCAGCTCTTCTGTGAGCTGCTGGTCTCTACAAGATCTGGCTCATGAGCTCTGTCCCAGCTCAGCCTCTCTGACTGTGTCAGAGCTCCCTGGCCCTCAACTCTAACACACTCTGGCTGCCCTTAGGCCTGTGGGAACATCTCACCTGGATGCAGGTGCAGTTAGAAACCCAGGGCCAATGTACAACCTGGGGGGTGGTTTCCTCAGCAGGTACATTTGCAGACATTAGCAGGACCCACCCTGTCATCTGAGAGTCATGGAAGCCCCCAGCTAGCACCTGTGGACACAGTGGTCTCCAGAACAACACCACACAACATGTCTGTCACCCCAGACCTTGTTCCAACCAATTCCATGAACAGAGACCAGCAATGTTTTCCTGGTTCTTAATGAGACAGAGCAATCATGGAAACAATGCCTCTCTATGGGGAAAATCTTAAACTGCACATGCCACAGAGACATAAATGGCTGTATCTTATCAGATAACACCCTTACAAAATGAAAAAGTAAAAATTAACATTTTAAAAATTTTCTTGAGTGGTCATAGCCTGAACTCATGTTGATTTTTTTATATTATGTTTTTTAATAGCAATATCAGAGTACTAAATATACAGAAGAAAGTTAATATATATGTGTGTCATTTACAATATTTCCCAAATACATAGCTTCAAAATACAGAAACAACTTAAAAAAGGTTCACCTGTAAGGAAATTATACCTAGCTATGTGCCCCCCACCCAGCCCAAATAGCCTGTGTCATGGTTGTTCAATAACATAATTATGATATGCACGTAAGAAAAAACACAACATTAAACCACAGTAGTTGAAATTTCCAAGAGGATGACAAATACACACAACCACAGAGACAGCTGTGGTGATGGCCGGTGAAGGACGCATGAACAAGGCCTGTTGCCTCTTTTGGAAAAGAACAAGCATCTGTGTCAAAGTATAAATAAACAGTGTACAGTTTATTGTATCAGAAAATAATTTAGGCAGAGCAAAATAAGCCCAGTTTTTGCTGTACATGAGAAAAGAGGAAGAAGTTCTGAGACATTCAACCTAAGACTGGTGAAAAGCAGGCCAATGTGGCCTTTGCCGAGGAGGAGACTGCGTCTCTGGTTCCGTGGGTGAGCTGGGGAGCAGCGCGGGGTGGGGGAGGACTCCATTCATCATGCCCATGTAATGGGACCTGGTGAGCTGAGTGTTATTGAACACACAGGAGAGCTGAAATGGAAATGGTCCTTCTGTCTCTCGGACATGTCATTCTTGGAGAGATACCCTGTGAAACATCCACTCAGAGGTTTCTCTAAGCATTCTCCACCAGTGCCTGGATGTGTTCAATGGCCAGTGCTGGGCACTGTGAAAGCCAGACATCAAAGGGCTGGCCAGCTGTACTACTCAGAGAGACTCCCCCACTGATGCCCTCAGTCAGTGGCAAGTTAGACCGACTGCGGTGCAGCCGAGCTCTGGACTTCCTTTCCATAAAACATTTTCTGGGGCCTGGCTCAGAGCACAAGGTCCACTTGACCACAGAGAGATTTCTGATTCTTATCCCACATGTTCAGTACTTGTCTCTAGATGTTTCCCTTGAGTTTGATTATTGGCATTTTCTACGTATTTTCATACATACATATTTTTTTAAATAGAAGATTTTGAAAAAACTAATAATACATAGTTTCCCCTGATGTCCAATTTAACACTTGTGGGTTTAAAATTCATAGAAGCTTCTGCTCAGTACGAAAGGGGTAGAGTGACCGGGTACTTTTTTGTGGACATATTAATCTCCCATCGTAAGTTAAATGAACTTAAACCACAAGGCCGCTATGGTTCCTGTGAAGCTTTGTGCTTTTCAGCCTTTCATTAAATTCCCTTAACTTGGTAACCTTGTCCTGGACTCCAATGCCTGCCATCTTGTTTCCCTGGGAAATTAAGAGGAATGACCAGTCCTAATGAGGCTGAGAGAAGAAAAGAACATTTAAAAACTAAAACTTAAGATTTTAAGAAAATGAGTATGAAACTCCCAAATCTAGCCACGTTTTCCTGGAATCTCAATATTTCACACCAAAACTCCTCCACTCCCCACCTCTCCCTCCCTCATTTGAGACTGTATAGATGGTATCTCATCCTTCACATGAGCCAGCATGATACATGATGGTCCCAGAGGTTTGCAGAATCCCTGTGTGTCACAAGTGTTGGAAATTCATCTTTATGGATCAAAGTCACTATCACTTGAGCAAGAACACACTTTGCTCTTTCACTCTCTGGCTTTAGGGAAATTGACCCAGACACAAGAAAAAACATGTGAGCACACACACACGCACACACATGCACGTGCTCAAGAAAGTACATTGCATGTCTGTGGGTGCTGGTAGTTCAACTCCAGGAGGCTGTGGTCTGATGTCTGATCTGGCATGTTGACCTTTCAAAGTCAGTGGCCCCTCCTTGCTTCAAGGCCCTGCACAGGACAACTGCACCTCAGTAGAAGACACATCCTGTGGAAGGGGCACTGGAGGAGCCTACCTCCCCAACCTTTCCAGGGTCACACTGATGTGCTGTACACTCAAGAGAAAGCACTCATGTTTCTCTGCAGACCCCAATTATAGGTGATCACTCAACATTAGGAACTGGTGTGCATGTGGGGTGGCCCAAAAGCCATCCAGCAGTGGGCAGAAGAAGGGGTTCACTCAGGATGTTGTGGCTGCTCCAGGGTAGAGACTGTTGAGCAATGCCACACCTTGCTGCTCAGCCTTCCAGGGTTGTTAGAGCCCAAGTGCCAGCAGAATCCTTCTTCTGCTCCAAGCACAAGCAGCCTCTGAAGGTTGGGGGGTGGATCAGGCCACTGCCCCTGCTGGCTGGGAAGGATTGGGGAGGGGCAGAATGGGAAAATTTTGTTCATCACTTTTGACTCAGGTGCCCTGGGATAGAGGGATGTTAGCTCCTGCACAATCATCTGGACCAAGCACACCAGGGATCTTTCATGTGCCACTTATACAGCAGTTCACAGGACACAAGGGTGACAAAACAGAACTTGGGACCACATGGTGTACTTGTTTCTTCATAACCAAAGCTGTCCCTGATTTCCTGTGGGGAACAACTTTGCCATTTCAGTATTAACTGACATTTGGCAGCTCAAAGCTGTATGTATCACCACTGACTGACATTACTACAGAGATTCAAGAATCCAGTGAAAACTAACCAGGAGCCAGGCAGACCATGTGCACTCAAGGAGAGGCTTCCAAGGAGCAGTCGTATAGTGCCACTAATAACTGAATGTTGAATCCCTCATGGAAATCTCCAATCTCCAGAGAATTCTAAGAGAAAAGCACCAGAGAGAAAACTAACTTCTATAAAAAATTTCCAATAATCCAAGGCTCTCAGTACTCATGCCTGCTACACATTACCCATCATATGGGGACTATGGAATTCAGGATTCTTACAAGAGCTGTTCAGCCCATGGGGATGAAGGAGCCTAGCATATGAACTCATTTAATTGAATATCATGATGGCATATATATGTTGCGATTCCAACTTACATGAGAAACATCTGTTTCTCCCTGCTCACCAGTGGCTTGAACTCTTCCCACTCTAGTGTTCCAGATGGGTAAGGTTGGCCCCATTTACATCCTGTCTCTTAAATCCAGACTGTACTATTTATGACTCATCAAAAGGACTCTCTTGATCCTACACAGAGTAACTGCAGGACATTTAGGATGGACACCATTAAGAGGAAAAAGCCATGAAACCACTAGAATATATAAGTTTAGCCTCAACAAATAGTTGACTGTTAGTTAAAATCTAGCTGATTGTTCTCTTTAGCTGTCTTTCCAGCTGTGCGTGGCTGCACCATATCGGTGTGGAGTATTCGGTGTCCATCATAGAGAACCCCCAACCCCCACTGCTCATGTACCATGGCCTCAGGAGCCCAGGGCACGCAGCTTCTGGCTCTGGGCCCAATCAGCTGGGAGCTGCTTCCTGTTTCAGGTGGGGAAGGCAAGGCCACCCTGACACACCAGAGTGATGGAGCAGCCTTCGCCCAAAAGTAGCCATGCATAGCATACCCCTCATCTGGACTTGCCTGGCCGCACAGTGCCCACATGAACCCTGTAGACTGGTGGACTGGTGACCACATGCTTTCTGACTGAGCTCTTTCTAGAAAGATCTGAGAGCAGAATCTTCATTTATTTGTTAGATGGATGGGGTGATAGAAAAGATAGCAGATCCCTGCTTAAATCTCCCACAAGCCACGCCTTTCAAATGCAGGAAAACTCACACCCAGTAATTATGCAAACCACACAGCCCAGCTTCATCCTCTGGAGGAGGAAGGGCTGAGAGTATATTTCAAAATGCCAGACAATCATTCCAGCCCTCCCAGAAATGCCGCAGGTAATGCTAAAGTAACAAGCACACACATCCCAGCTTTGAATGAGGGAGTCTATCTTCTTCGAAGGCAGAGCATCAAGCAAAATAAGTCAGAAGAATAATCAAAGATTTGAGAGGATGAGAATTTGGCTCATTTAGTGGGCTGTGCTATTTACACTAGGAAACAAACAAACAATCAAAAAAGAGTACGGCAGAGCAAATTGACAAACAGCACCAAAGTAACCATCCCAGAATTACATGAATCACCGCCTGCTGCAGAATAGCTGCTTCCTTAAAAGCAGATGTTGTTCAACAGGATGAAGTTAAATACTCAGTGCTGGGGGTGTTTGAGAAGCTCCGCCTCTGACCCTGGCCTCCTGGAGCCCTAGCCAACCTGGTCACCTGGCAGAAGGGGCAGAGGCTGTGCCCAGGTTAGCAAGTTCATGGTCAGAAGGGTACCCCTTCCCCCTATACCTCCTCCCCAGAAAGATCAAGGGTCTAGTAGAGATTCAGGCAGAGACATCTGTGAGGGACCAGACATTTGCTGGTCATAAAGGAGGGATGACTTACCATCCCTCAGTGAATAGGAGACAGAGGACAGAGAAGTCATGAGCAACAACCCCCCCCTTGTCTCCCTCCTATCACTGCTTCTCTCTCCCTCTATTGCTTGTCTTTCTCTGTGAATGATTTTGTGTGTTCCTATGTTAGTTATCTCCAAAAGCCACCAGTGTAGGGCCATATCCTCTTTGCTTCCAGCCCTTTGACCAACATGATAAGCAGATAGATGAAGCAAGAGTGGCTCCAGTGTCTGTGTTCACCCATAATGAACCAAGGAATGTCAGGAGGAGGGGACAGACAGTCCAGGGAACAGTTGGCTCATTTGCACTGAGAGCTTTTGAGGAAAGAGGTGATGATGCCTAAGGCAGGCAAAAGGTAGGCTATCCTGGTGCCATTTTGAAATGAAAGATGAGGATGATCCAGCCTGGCTGTGAATGGGCTGCAGGTCCCAGCATTAGCCCTTTTTCCTGTGCTGCTATCTAAGAGCTCAAGCTCAGTCCAGCCTCATGGGCTTCAGAAGGTTCTGGACCATCTGGGAAAAGAAGCAATCAGCCGGACTCTGTCTCCACAGGCAAGAGGGTCAGAGTAGACGGCCCAAAGTGATGTGCTCTTTTGCAACCGGATGCTGGTCTTGGAAGCAGAGACTGGATTTCAGATGGTGGGGTCGCAGTGATCATAGCTGACCTGCTGGTCAGATTCACAAAGTTGGGAAGTTTCTGAAAAATCAACTTTCTAAGAGTAGAAAGAATGGAAGGCTCATCTGTGGCCCCAGAGGTCTACTCAGACTCTGCACAGAGAGGACGAGGGACAACAAGGAGTCCAGGGGCTGCTCTTGCCTGTGCAGGGAGGACAAAGCATGGGATGCCAGAAGGCCTCACTGTCTTGGGTGTCACTGCTCAGCCACACACTGTGGGAAGCTGGGGGTTGCATGACTTGGCTCTACCTCAGCCTTGGGTGGAACCTGAGCCTGGTGAGAGAGCATCAGGAAGCTTCCCTGCCATGGGTGGAGATTCCTTAACTTCACACTCAGAACTCAGAAACAAAAGCAGTTCTACATGTATTGTGGCCACATGCTGGTGACACCTAACACGAGAACTCTGTCTCCACAGGAAGTGACTAGGAGCGACAAGACACTCCTGAAACCTCCATGAGCCAACTGGGCACATCAAACCCTCCAAAGTCGACAGGTGAGTGATGGAGCCTGCTCAGTCCCTGAGACCCAAACCAGAACACCAAAGAGATACAAAGGAAATGGACCCTTCTTATGGCTTCTCATGAAGAGAAAGAAACAGAAGGAAATGCAAGGAGGAGCCTAGACAGAGGTGTCCACAAGAGGACTCCAGATGCCAGAGGTCAAAATGAAAAGAGGAGGTGTTCAGGGCTTTGTCCACGGCCTCAGAAGGACATGAGGAGTGGTGTGCATGCCCCCAGACTCCCCCTGCTCAAAGCTGCCATTACATGGAGCTGTCATCTCCACAGCTGTTTCCAGGGAGGGGTGGGGAGAGGTGACCACAAGAATCAAGTTAAACCTCTGCACACTCTGTCCACTACAAGGGCAGCCAGGCACCATACTCTAGGGAGCAGCCCTCAGTGTTCTGGGTTGAGCCCACGTGGACTCTGCCACCCTTCCACAGGCCTATGGCTGCCCCGGGCCTGCAGGGCTTTGTCTTTCTCAGCTTTCTTCCAGAACTCAGGATATCAGGGACTTTGCAGGGACTTCAGAGAGTCCTGATGCAGCCTAGGTCTGAGTCAGAGATGATAGGGTTGTTCCTGAAGAAACAGCTCATATTGCCTTCTGCCCAACCCCAGTCCTCCCCTGGTGCTGACACTGAGCTGAGAAGATCTTGAGGACAAAGAGAATGGGGCTAGGTGACATGCAGGGAGAGGTGCCTGGCTGAGTCCAAGGAGCCCCAAGAGGGTCTGATGCCAGGGGCAGCTGTTGGCACTGCCTTGATGCATGTCAAAGCTTTGTGTGAAGGGGGACAGCACAAAACCAAACCAAAAGGATAGGCTTCCTAAAATCTGTGCAACTTACTAACTGAACAGACAATGCCAGGTGCAGGGTCCCCCACACTTCCTTCATTTTCACATATTGTAGGAGACATGAGATGGATGTTTCAAGCCCACTTCAAGGAGTTTCTGAGGGAAACTGAGTCCCAGGGACAAAGAAGAATTTTGGCAGCCTGGCTGATGGCGTGGGACAAACAACTGCCTATCTGTCTTTCTGGATTTTCAAATTTTGAATTTTGGCCTGGACTTTCCCTCAAGGTTAAATCTAAGCCACACTTGGTCTGCATGAGGGCCCCATCTGGGCTTCTGCCTCTACCCTGTGAGAGTGTAGGGCTGTGAGATGGAGCCCCAGGTCCCCAGCAATGCCCGCTGTTGACAGCAGGTCTGGGCCTATGAGCCCAAATGATCATGCATGGCAGTGCTGATTACAGTGGTGTGGGGAGTGCTTCCCAGCCCCAGGCTGCAGCAGGGAGTCTTACTTCCTCTGGAGAGCTCTGAGGCAGGATCTGCAACGTGACTGGGGACACCAGGAGCCAACAAGAGAGCAGCACCTGCCGACAGCATCCATCAACACTCGCAGCCACAATGGGCTCCAAGAAAGAGAAGCGAGTAGGTCACAGTGTCATAGCAAGGCCCCAGAGCCAGCCCAGGCTGGCATGCACACCACGATCGCCACGTCTCACTCCCAAGCAAAACAAGCCCTCATGCATTCAGAGTGCAGCCCTGATGTACATATACGCGCTAGAAGGATGTGTTCCTTTACTTTTTAGAACTGGAAAATTTCTTTAATTCAGTCTATGCTTGTATAACACAAATGTTTGAGAATCCACCTCCCACCCAACCTGGTGCTCAGTTGGGCCTGCTTAGCAGCAGCCAGCTACATCAACGTGCGCAGGGCTGTTAGGTAGCATCTCCAGACAGTTAAGGGAGGAAAAGTAACATTTATGCACGTGTGTGTATACATATATATAGGAATTCTTCTTTCTGGCCCAAGATAACACATCACACTTTGGCATCACTTGGTAAACACCAGCCAATGTAGGGCATCACTGAAGGGCAAGGCTGTCCCCAGGATGGGTGATGACACACTGTCAGGTCACAGGAAGGATAAAGGATATGCTCACCTGTGGAACTGTATTTCCAATATATGCGTCTATATGTGTGAGAGTCTGCGTGTGTGGTGTGAGTGGAGTGTGTGTGTGTGTGTGTGTGTGTGTGTGTGCGCATGTGCACACGCACTAAGTAGCTGGAGTAGAAAACATCAGTTTAATTCTGTTCATACTAAGTATGTTAAATAAATCAGATTTTGTAACCTAAAACACAATTCTTTTTTTTTAAAAAGGAACATTGAAGATCTTCAAAAATTGCTACAATACAAAAAAAGTGTGTATGTGTCTGTTGTTATTTATATATTTATATATGTATAATAACCAGAAATAGTGACTCTATTGGAAGAGATTCCCACCCCTGTTTTCTGTAAGATTTCTACACGTGATTCACTTGGCTGCGGCTCTGGGCCGGGCCTCTCAGGTCAGTTCATGGCACATAATGGTATTATTGGCACAGGTTCAGAATCGTGGTCCAAATCCCAAGCATCAATGCCCCCTCCTGTCCTGTCCGCATGGCGGCCTGGTCTCTCAGTCTTCAGTCCCCTTCTTGTGTGTCTTGTTCTGTTCTCCAAAGAAAACTCCAGGGAAGGCAGTCACCCATAGGCGTGAGCTTCTTTACAAAAATATATTTGGCCTAGAGCGCCTGCAATGTGAGTTTCCCACCGGCAGACAGAAGTGGCGGGTGCGGGGACCCTCCCCTTAGATAGTTTAGTTTTAGTTTTGTATTTTTGTTTTTGTTTTTACAGGTTCACCAACGGAATCCTGTGTGGAAAGAAAACAAGAAGAGATTAAATGCAGTGGGGCCAGGCATGGGGAGGCTGTGGAGGCCCAGCCACATGCAGATGTCAAGCGGCCTAGGAGAGGGAAGGACACAGTGCTAGAGCTGGGCATCAGGAATCAGAGGCCCAGGGCTGTGAAGGGCTTCTCTGACCGCTGCCTTCTTCCAAGGTTTTCAGATTTGCTCTGCACTTCCTGGGGAGGGCTGTGGCAGAGCCGCACTGCCCTGCTCCGGAGAGAGGAAGGAAAGCACCCCTCCCACTCCATGGCTCAGCTAGGGGCTTCATGCTCCAAGACTGGGGAGACAGTCATGGGTCACATCAGAAGAACTTGGGTGGAGGCCTTGCTGGAGCAGAGGCAGGTTGTGCCCACCATACCTGTGCACACACAGCCTGGGTGAGCTGCTTGCGGCAGGCCCAGGGAAAGGGGCACCAGCCCAGCCTGTAGGTGCCTGGGGAAGAGAGTGGCTCAGTCCCTAGGCACTTAGAGGGATCCTGGGTGTGTTAGAGGACAGGAGTGCACCCCAGCTCTGTAGGTGGACATAAGCACTCAAAGGGGCTGCTAGGGAATGGGGGTCAGTGCCTCACAGCTGCCCCATGGTTGCAAGTGGAAAGGAAAGGCCACACATCCTAGTGATGCAGCTCAGAAAGTGGGTGGGGTTCCCAGGGGCCCAGTTGAGGTCAGAGAGGCTCATGACTGGAGCATGGTGTCCAGACTGGCTCCACCTGGTACCTTCAGATCCACCCAGAAACAGACTCCTGGCCACCATGGAGACCCAGAGCCACCCTTTCAGTGGGGCTATTTCCAAAGGCTGGATCCCCAGGAAGTCCAAGGGCAGTCAGACAGGAGCTGTCACCAGCTGTCCCCAGCAGATGAGGGTGTGGTGTTCTGCCTTGTGACTAGGGGGATGTGGCTGAAGGACCCGGAAGCATGTGGGGCTTGGCCACTGTGGCCAGGGCCCCAGAGGAGCAGCTCCTTCTCAGCACTGGCTCTTTGGTGTGCCTGGAGCCCCAGCTTTGCAGTCTACCTGATGGGGTCTGAGGCTGACTCTTCTGAGTGCCTGACTCCTCCACAAAGGCCAGACCCTAAGGGTTGCCTCAGCCTGTCTGCTGCCCCAAATGATCTGGCCAGACAACTCTACAAGGTCTAGACTGTGCTGCGGTGAGAACATCCACCCTGTATGGCACCATGCCACTTGCACGAGGAAATGGGACCTTTTGCCACGTGAGAGTGGACCCTCTTAGTGGCTGTGACCTCACCACTCCAAGTCCTCCACATTTTCAGGACTTCCTGGAAGGCAGGGCCTCAGGAATGAGGTGATTTAACCCCAAGAGAAGCAACCTTCTCCCATATCTGTCCTTATTAAAATGTTTTGAATGTTAACGGCAGTGGAGACAGACACCGTGTAACGGCACTCACAAGAGGGACCGTGAACCAGACACCTAAACATGGACAGAACGGCAAACTTTCTGTCATGCATATTTTGACCCAAATAAAAATATTTTTAAAAAGAAAAATACGCTGAGGTCACTAAAGGAAGGCTTGGTGATGCTCGCTTCAGACTTGGTGGCCTAGCTGGTCTATGGTTTCAGCTGCTGTCCCAACCCTGATCATGGGTTAACAGAGCCCAGCTTCTGCTTGAACCCCAGGTGTCCAGGGGCTCTGCTGAGGCTCTCTCCTCAGGAGAAAGCTTCCAGGGGAGCTACTGCCAGGGTGCTGCGCTTCCCCGAGCCTGGCCTTCATCCAGGCCAGAGAGCCCGTTCCACCCTGCTTCCAGCTCCCTGTTCCTCTCTGCACTCCATGCATCCCGATTCTGGCCTGCACATCCTGCATCAGACCCTGGGCCGCTTTCTGCCTGGACCTGGTCTGCTTACTTCTGTCCACTCCAGTCCTATTCTGTTACTTCTCAGCTGTGTTTAGCTGCCTGCACTCCCTGAGAACAGGGCTGGTCACCAGGCCATCCTGGTTCCTGTTAGTTCAGCTCGGTGTTGCTTGAGGTGGGAACCAGACCTGGAGGAGCCTGAGAGGACATCTGTGCCCCAAAAGGATCTTTGGTCCCCAAGAGGAAGCCCCAGGCTTGACCTTCTTCCAGTGTCCCTTAGAGGTGGGCACAGGGGCTGGGGCCATGTGGTAAAGGAGCACCTTCTGGGTCTACAGGAGAGGAAGGGAAGCAGGAGGAAGGGAGGATCTAATCCTGTGTCCACAATGGCCACCGTGAAGCAGAAGTCGGCAGTCCTTGAGGGCAGGGCACTGTCAGTATCGGGCCTGGAGGAGAAGCTGAGGCTGCAGCTTGGCCTTAGTTCAAACTTCAGCTCCAGAAAGTGCTCAGATTGCTGTTCCAAAGGCTTGATGCGAGGGCTACAGCTGGAGTCCAGGAGCCCAGGCGAGGGATGGAAAAAGGCTGTGTGGGATCCCTAGCCAGAGACTCCTCCATTGCCCGACCGAGGCAGAGAAGCAGTATGCCTCCTGTGTGGCCATCCAGGAGAGGGGATCTAGGACACATTCTGCCTTTGGCTGCCTGGAAGAAGATGGCTGTGATGGCTCCATAGCTCTGGGGTTCAGGCTCAGGTCTCTTCGGGAAGAAGCACACAGGCTGCCACAAGGTCCTGGGCACCGCAGCCAGGGCAGTGATCCTCCTCAACCCCGTAGGCTTCTCAGTGCTTGTCCTCAGAGAGCTCGGTGCCAGGATGGCTTGGGTGCTGCTTTGAAAAAGTGTTCTTTTGAATTATAAAATGCTTGATATTCTATTAATGTATTTTTCTAAAAAACAAAGTGGGGAGGCTCAGGTGCATTTCCTGTTTTGTATTAGTTATATCTTCAATGTGTTTTTGAATGACCTAATAATAATAATAACATGAAGATCTGTTTGCACTTGCTCTAGATTCAAGAGCCTTTATGGCTTCTGCGCCTCGAGGCAGCTCCGCAGATAGGAAGGGCTGACATCCCACATCCCACAGTGGGGTCTTGGAGGCTGACTTGCCCCAGGAGAAATGACACCAGGAGCCCAGGAGGTGCTGCCAGGCTAGGTCTGAGGCTCCTAGCGGGGGACACAGGAGGGCAGCTTGGGTTCACCTATGTCCAATCTGGCCCCTCTGCAGAGGTGGCTGAGATGGGTATGGTGGGGTCACTGCAGAGGGGCCACATGGTGTACATCTGTCCTCGGGCCTGGGCATCACAGAGAGTGGGCTGCAGGGTGGCGGATGTGGCCACTGCTGATTCCAGGTGTGAGTATAGGTCGGCGTGAGAAGATGGGCAACTGTGTGATCTCAGTTATGTGAGATCAACTGTGTGAGCTCTATTATCACGGAAAACGTGTTTGGGGCATCTGGACAGCTACGCGAAGATAAACATCTCCACTGGCTCTTAAACCTTAATTAAATGTTCTAGTATTAACTGCTATTTGTTTAAGGGGCAGTAACTGTCCTAGCAAATCTGAGCAAACCTTTGGTATTATCTGCTCCACGTCCAGATCCAGGTATCCGTTTAGGAGACTCAAGTATGCTGAGAACCTGCGACTATCCCAGTGACAGTCTGTCCTGCTGTCTGGGAGGAATCTGGAAGCATTTGTCAGGAACTAAGTAGCAAGGCCATGTGCACAGATCTTGTCCTGTCCATGGGAGCCACAGAGTGGACGGTGGCTTGTGTCCATAGACACAGTGGCTTAGTTCAGCCCTCTCAGAGCAAATCAGAATCACAGCTCTTGGTTCCAACACTGTTCATGGCCCCTCAGGGTGCACAGGGAGATGCTCCAGATGTAGGGCACAGGGACATTGCCTTGTGGAAGTGAGGTCACTAGAATAGCTCCCTGGTGCCCATCTAGGTATTCACACCTTACATTCCTGGGGTGTGGGCAGGTGGAGCTACTGGCACCATCCACTGTAGGATTTTGGTGCCCATGGCTGAGAGGAAAAGGCAGACAGAGGAAGCCTAAGGTTTGCATTGCAGGTACTGCTCTTGGCCTTGTGCACAGAAGACCTGGCTTGGGGCATGTGAGAGCTGCTCACCAGCTCTGTAGGAGCAGAGCCTCTGGGCTGTGGGCTTAGCTGGGGATCAAGGCCTCACACCCCACCTCAGCTCTCCTCCAGCCTAGTAACAAGGTGCTGATGATGCAGCAGGTCTGGCCAGGACCTGCTATGAGGCAGGTATGTGTTTAGCAGAAGCCCTGCGTTGGGCAGCCAGGGTGCTGACAGGTCACTACCTTCCACAGCCTCAGCTTCCCCTATGAATGGGACTGTGGGCAGGACAGAATGAGTTTCTATGCATAAGGCAGTCATCTGGATGCTCACACTGCTTTGTGCCCCAGCAAAAGCCATGTGGAACTGCAGTAGAGGCCACCATGCAGGCTGGGCCCTCCTGGGTCCATGGATTATACATAGATGTACTTTTTAGGTCAAGGCTGCAATGCAACCATGTGGCCCTGGGACTGACCCAGGCTTCACTGGGAGCTGCTTCCACTGCTCTGGAGTGAGTGTCTCACTGCCATGCGGCCATGGTGCCCAAAAGGTCACCTGCAGTGTCACAAGCTGAGTCACATTGAGTAGACACAGAAGGCTCTGCAGACACTCAGTGCCCGAGCCTCTACCGTGGAAGGCTGGGCCCTGTATGCTCCCCACTGGTCCACACAGACTCAGCCTCACCCTCTGCAGCATGGCTGTTTCCATCCTAATCCAATTTCACTTCCTTGCCTGAAGGTGGAACATTTGGCTTTGGGACAGGAAAGGAGGGCTGGAGGTTGGAGCAAACATGAGATTCATTAGGGTCAGGATGCAGAACTGATGAGTTCACTCCTGTCCCAACTGCAGCTAGCTACCTGGCCTGGCTGAGGGCCACAAGTGCAGTCCCCGATACCTTCGTGCCCTAAAGCCAAAGCCAACCTCCCTGGCTCTCAGGTCCTTTCATTCTGCCACCATGCAGAAGGTGGTAAAGAAGAAGCAGAGAGCAGCTTGGACCCATGTCCTAACCAAGGGGCCAGGGCTTCTCCCATGATGTGATGAGGACTGAGGAGAGGCTCTGTACTTACTCCGGGGGACCCAGACAGAAGACAGAGGAGACCCTGAAGAAACTGCCACGGACACCACAAGAAAACAAATTTCACACAAAGCTCAAGCAGAAGCTCGGTGTCACGCTTGCAGTCCCTTCACTGAAGGCATAGGGACTGGGCTGACATGACCAACAAGCTCTTCCCTGGCCCATGCTCAGAGTTGTGAACATCCACCTTAATATCCCTGAAAGCAAACCAAATGTTCCTGCCCAGCAGAGCGTGAAAAATTCATCCTGTTTTGGTGCTAGTCTCTGGCTTCAAATTAGTAGATGTCTCAACTCTTCACTTTCATTCTTTATCGTGTTCCTTCTTATCTCTTTTTTTTTTTTATATTTCAAAATTGTATTTTGTTCTGCCTCACACCCTCCCTGGTACAGAATTGTGTGTTCAGAGTGTGACCTGCCCACTGGGCTGTGCCCTGGTCCTTCCTGGGAGGAGGAGGACTGTACCTGATGTTCTTTCCAGAGTGATTTTCCCTGCTCATCAGGCTCTGATCACGGTGTCTGAAGGATCACAGGCACAGCTGTGCTGTTTAGGCAATAGAGCATCTCGACTCCTCCACACAGACAGGGCACATTTCTAACAAATGCAACCTGGGCCCGGACTCCAGCTTCCAGTTTGTATTCAGCAAGGTGCTGCTGCTGCTCCTGGAACCCACCACCCTGGACAGGGCTATGATGACCCTACAGTCAGAGGGAGAAGATCCAGAGAGGTACATACCATGAGACAGACACCTGGCGTCTGCCCTGCCCCAGGAGGTAAAAAGCCTTCGGCCAGTCAGCAGGAGATTTCAAACCATTTCTCAGACACAAAGGCCACAGGGATGAGATGCCGGTCCGCGGCGGAGGAGCTGTGAAGAGGAAAGTGGAAAAGTGGGCTTGTGTGTACGAGCGAGATACACAGGCAAGCGGGCACCTGTGTAGGACCTGGCATCTCCACAGGGACCCTGGGAAGGTTGGGTCTGCTGTGAGCCCACTGGACCCCAGGGGAGAGGGTGCCTCATGCCCTGGGACCCAGGGGCAGTCCACACACGCTCCATCCTGGACCCTGGAGGACACGGACCTGGAGATGGGGCAGGAGGAAGGCTGGCATCACCTGCACTTATGTCATTTTCAGACTTCAGCTCTGGAATGTAGAGGCCAAGCTCAGAGCGAGGGTCTATGGCTGATGGCAAAAACCAGATGCACCTTAGTGCAGATGGCAGAAAGGGCAGATCTGGCTCCACCACTGTGAAGACTGAGCTTCTGTGTCCCTAGGCCAGCTGGAAGCCATGGAGCGACCTGAAGCCTTGCCGCAGGGCCCCACTCCAGCTGAGCCCTGGTGTTAGGAACATAGACCTTCCCTTTAGGGTACTCCACACCCCACTAGACCCCCATAGACCCGACCTGAAGCCCCATTGTTCCTCTGGGACTGAAGCCCTGGCTGGCTGCCCATACTTCATATCCAAACCAATATACAAACTTTCAATAAAATGGTTTGAAAGACTTTTCCCCATTCTGCATGACCTCAGCCCTACAAAGGGAGATCCTGAACACGTGACTATGAGATGGGAGGTTCAGGGGCTTCCTCACTTGGCTGTCCACCAGGGAGGATGGGGGTGTTCAAGGAGAGAAGCCAAGGCGAGATACAAGAGCTGAGGTGAGAGGCATTAAGGAAGCTCTATTCCCCATGGCCACGGGACCAGGACATAGTAGCTGTAGACACTGTAGCTGGCCATGGTAGCCCAGGCCCAGGCCTCCCCTCCCTAACCTGAAAACACCAGCAGCCCACACACAAGTGGCACTCAAGCCTTCCTGACATGGCCCACACAGCTCCTGGCCTGGCTCCAGGGGCTGGGCAGTGTCCCCAGCTGATCACCTTGCTGCTCATGGGCCTTTGGGCAGCACAGGGACTCGCTGGTTCCTTCCTAAGGCTTTTAAACTGTTGGGGACCTTTGATTCATTTATAGAATGATGCACGAGTGTATGTTCTCTATAAAAAAAAACAGTGTATTGATATTTTAATTTAATTCTGGACAAACCTTCAGGAGCTGACTCAAGGGTTTCTTAAATGTTCCCAGGGATGGTTAGGGATGCGTCTTGTTTGAGGAATCACTTGTGAATAATAAAAAAGAGCATTTAATAAGAAGTGTCTGGTGCTGGAGTCAACCTGGTACTTGATATTTTTGCTGTACTCCTGGCTGACATTTTATTGATGAGTCTCAGAGACACCGACTCTGGGAGGGACCAGTTGTAATTTGTTGATATTCAGGTCGATAACAACATGGCTGGCTTTGAACTCCAGGGCCACAGCTGGCTGTGCAGCCCCATGCAGAAGAATGTGTGTTCATCCTGTGCCCACTTGTGAGGCCCAGGAGGGTCTGGGCTGCAGTGGCTATGTCTACCTGTGTCTCTTGGTTGGTGACAGTGTTCGTAGGCACCTGCTGGGCTCAAGCAAGCCAGTACACAGGTGGCAGAATAGATCAATTCCCTGCCTGGAGCTTACCGGTTCCCATTGAACGTGGACTTGTACTCGCCCGCCGGGTGCAGCGTCTCATCAGTGTAGACGGGCACAGATGCCCGCACGCACTCATGGGAGCACTGCAGCGTCTCGTTGTAGGCTGTGAAGATGTCCAGGCTGCTGGGCACCCGGGCCGATGTGAAGTCGGTGAGGTTCTGGCAGCTCTCCTCCTGCTGGTTGATCTTCCGCTGGCGGCTGTTCCTCCGAGTGTTCCCACCTTGGGCACAGCTGGGGAGAGAGAAGCTGAGTAGGGGGCGGGCAGGTGTCAGGGCTGTGGCACCTTTGCCTCCTTGCCTCACAGTGGAGGAGGCAGCGTTTACTCTCAGGTGGTAATTCTTAGCCTCTTCAGAAAGATCAACCACAATCAAGCAATCAGCTCCTTTCTTTTTAAATATAAAATTTGAATTTTAAATGTGGGTGGTATAGCAGGGAGAGTTGGGAGGGAGGGAAGCAGCTGAGCCGTACTGCGCTGCAGGGCCTCTTCGGCTAAAGAAGCTCAGACAGGCCATGGTGTGACTCAGTCTCCCCACAAAGCTCCCACTGAGATGCAAATATACACAGCTTTCTGTCTGTGGAGTCTGGCTCCACAGGTGCTATGGGAACAGGTGGAGGTGTCCTCCTATGTGGTAGTCTCTGGAGAGACTAACAAGGTGGCAGTGCCCCGTGTCCATCCTCACTCATAAGTGGGTCTAGACCACACTCATAAGTTGAGAACCAGTCAATAGAGTAGGCTGTGCTGTTATTCTTGGGCATCTGCTTCATTTTCCCATTTCTCTAGCCACCGAAGACGACCACAGGAAGCCCACCCTGTCCAAGAAGGAATTTGATATGGGAAACCCTCAGCGACCCCCCAAAGCAATGTCACAGGGAGGATGGGTGGTGCCAGGGGAGATGCCTGGGGCTTGGGAACCAGTACACCCCCACAGGGGCAGTTTCCTCCCATGCCCTGCCCCAGGCTTCTCTGCCATAGGCCTCCTTGTGGGGTCATCCTGGGAAGGAATCTCTATTGCTGTTGTTGAAGCCAGGGGCCCAGCCTGCCTAGTGGCCCTCCCTGGAGACAGCTGAAAGTCTTTCAGCCCTCGCCACCCCAGCTCAGCCCAAGCTCCTTGCAGGCTTGCTGTGAACTGAAGTGCTAGAAGCCAGCATGGAAACCAGCATGGCTCCCAGGCCAGCTCTACTGAGCAGCTTTGCTGTGAGTGGCTGTGCTGTCTTGTCTTCCATCCCCAGAGAATACGTGAGGCCTCTGTGTGTCTGCTGGCTGTCAGAAGGTGGCTGGGAGGGTCCTTCTGGTTGCCCACCCTCCTGCCACCTGCCATCAGGTCCCCATCGATGACAGGCTTTCTCTAGCCATTCCTCGTGGGTCCTGTCTGGGCAGCAAGGGGACCCCAGGCAGGGCTGCTGTGTGGGAACTGGGGCTGGGCAGCTCGAGTGAGCAGTGGGTCACTGGGAAGTCCCCGGGTTTCTCTGGGATGTGTCAAGTATGTGGCCCCAACTATACCAGCCACAAAATAGGCCATGGTGAGCCACCCACACCAAAGTGTGACCTGGTTCAGAGACATAGTGGCCACAGCAATAAGGGAGGAGGTCGTCCACGCTGCTGCACAAGAGCCCTGTGCCCAGAGTGGCTGGGAAGGGCCAGGGGAGAATGGAAGGGGTAGGCTCTGGGCACAGATTTCATGGTCCCTAAGGATCAAGGACAGTGCTAGGAGCAGAAGCGATGTCAGCCGAGATGCTGCATCCTGGGGCCGCCATGGGAGGTCATCTGGGACCCTTCCTGCAGCAGCCAGTGCCCAAGCCTGGAGAAACAAGCCCTGGGGCTGTGATGGGCCTGGGCCTCCAAAGCGGAGAGCTCTGTGCACTCCCCGGGATCCCGCCGCTCCCACCTCCAGGCCTTACCAATTTTTTAAGACAAGAGTTGTGATGAGAGCAGCGATGACCATGATGAGGGAGACGGTGATGGTGATGATCTGATGCACGGCCAAACCTGGAGAGGAGGAGACAGGGTCAGGGGCCAGCCCCACGCCCGCCCCAAGTCCCCAAGCCATGGCCAGGCCTGTGGGCAGCGGTGACCCGCTCATCCTTGCTGAGTCCTCACCTGCTTCTCCACCTGGCCTCCAGTGAGTGCAGCTCAGAGGTCCCCGAGGACCTGCCCCCTCCCGCCTGTTACCTGGGTGGCTTCTACTCCTGACATGGGAGCCATGAGTAGGGGGCAAAGAGCTGCAGGGTTTGGCACAGCCTGAGGGCCTGATGGCCCAGGACTTTGGGGGAAAGTAAGTCACAGACTTGCAGCCCCAGGGCTCTTGAATCCTAGGAGGCAGCTTCCTCCTTGCAGAGCCTCCCTGAATTGATCCCTGCTTGGTGGAGGTTGGAGGAAGCTTCCTAAAGAGGCTCCTGCTCCCTGTGCTCTTTCCCGGGCAAGCTGCCTCTGCAGGAGGATGGTCACAGCCTGACCAAGAGCAATGTGCTGATAAGGAGGTAAGTGGCAGAGGATGGCCTCCCTCTCTCCCTTCCATGTCCCTACCCAGGCCACAATCCTTCTTGACCACATCTGCCACATACTCCCTAAGGCATTGCACTGCACACATACATGGCCACTAGAGCCAGTCAGGACTACTGGGAGGTCCACATCGTGGCACTGGCCTTCTGCTGTTGGCAGAGCAGCACCTGGAGGTCGAAGGCCTGAGGCTCATGGCACCTGCCCTCCTGAGGCACTGACTTGTCACACACCTGAGGCTTGAGGGTGCCCATCTAGGTGCCACTTTGCAGAGATTCTCCCGCCTGACCTGGTGGGCTGCAGGTAGAGAGCACTATGCATTGCTTTGCAATAAACTGCAGAAGGTTGAGATTTTCCTGGAGCCTCCCAGAGGCAGGTTTGCCAACAAACAATACCTCTGCTGAATACCGTCCTCCTGGGGGAAGTTACTCAACAATGATTAAAAGTTGGCATGACCAGAAACTAGGCTTGATCTTCCCTTCCCACTCTTTGAGGTCTTCTGTCACTGGTCCTGAGGGGCTTGTGGGACACATAGGAGGAGCACCTCAGGAAGCCATGGGGCCCATCCAGAGGTCCGTGACCCTGTCCTGTTCTTTTCATCCACTGCTTCAAATACACTGGCTGAACACTCTCTGTGCCAGGCCCATGCCACCTCAGAGAACAGTGACTCCCACGACTTTATCGAAGTTGTAGTGTTTGCTGCCATTTTGGCCAGTGACCTCCCAGACACCCATGCCCAGTTTTTGGTGCCCAGTGTAAACCCTAAATAAGTTTTCCTACTCTTCCAAGATAACCAGGTCAACTTGCCAATAGACTGCTGAGGCATCTCCAAACTCACCAGCCACAGAGCATCACCAGCCCTGGGAATCCCTGCATTTCACCAGATCCCCTGAGACCCAATGGAGACCAGGCAGGAAGGATCCAAAGAGATGTACTGTCAGCTGACTGCCATGGAAAGGTTACTGACTGCTCTTCGCTCTCTCTGTACTCCCACGGGCCTGGGCAAGTGAAGCCATGCTGTCAGGAGGATTATGTGCTCGTCCTATGTACGTGCTTTTTAAAACAGGAGGAGGCTGAGATGACAACGGTGACAGTGATGGTCACATTCATGGCTACGATGGTGACAGCATTGATTATGGGGGTGATACCACAATGGCAATGACAATGGTGGTAGTGATGGTGGACAGAATTAGGGTCGTGGTGATGACGTTGCTAATTATAGTGTCTGTATCACAATAGAGATGGTGTGACAGTGATGCATAATGGTGGTGATGGTGGTGATGATGTTGATGGTGATAATGGTGATTTTGGTGATGATGGTGGCGATAGTGATGGTCGTGAAAATGATGGCAATGATGGTGGTGATGATGACGGTGATGGTGATGATGGCGATGATGGTGATCATGGTGATGGTGGTGATGATGACGGTGATGGTGATGATGGTGGTAGTGATGATGATAGTGATGATAGTGGTGATGGTGATGGTGATGATGGTGACAGTGAAGACTGTGATGACTGTGGAGTTGATGATAGTTGTGATTTTGTTGAAGGAGAGAAGGGGAAGATGGTGATTATCATTATCATCATCGCCATCACCATCACCCAAATTCTCAGCAATACTATCATTCTCAACTCCACCCTATCATCCTCTCACCACCCTCCTATCATTGTGATGATGGTGATAATGACAGCAGTGATAATGATAGTGCTAGGGATGAGCATGGAGAAGATGGTAATCATCGCGATGACAGCAGATGACCACAGATACTCTCAGCAATGGAAGCAATTGACACACTGTTATTGTCCCATTGGCTCCTGGAACAGCTCTTAATGTCAGAGTCTATCATTACCGACCTGGAATGGGAACCACGTGGAGGATTTGTAACATCTTCTGATCATGTCAGATGTGCTGGCTGCAGAATCCACACTGAGAGCAGTTGTCCTGGACAATGCTAGCTCAGACAGGGCTGGCTCCTTGCCCCTCTCCAGGCCTGAGCGAGAACAAGCTTCTACTCTCATGGATACAGGAGCTAAGGCTGGCCCCATGGGAAAACCCACTGTGGATGACTGCAGGCCCACGCCACAGGCCTCTCAGCCACTTTTGGTACGCCACATCCAGGACCCATGGAAAAAAGTAAATCTTTGTATTTGGCGCTAAATTTGCCAAAGTTGGATAACTCAACATCTGCAGAGATGGGGATATACAAGAGAAAGAGGGCAGGTCAGCCCTGGGTAGCAGAGGGGACTGACTCAACCAGAACACAACCCTCCTCAGACTGAGTGTCCCCATGAGAG
The DNA here is from genome assembly GCA_004026965.1 of Petromus typicus. Taxonomy (NCBI): domain Eukaryota; kingdom Metazoa; phylum Chordata; class Mammalia; order Rodentia; family Petromuridae; genus Petromus; species Petromus typicus. The sequence continues at coordinate 45,333 of PVIR01000592.1, forward strand.
CATGGCATTCCATTTTCCATCCTCGGGCTCTGCCATCCAGAGACACCCAAGGCACCACTGGATTCTGACCTCTCTTCCTGACACCAGTGGAATGCTTCTATTGGGGAAAATCTGCAATGGCCAGCATTGTGGGAAGGGAAGAGTTCCACAGCCAGCTGAACCTTCCTGGTTTAACTCCATGTACCCACACTATGACTTTAAATTGGCCCAAGATAAATACTTTTCTTCTACCCCTTGCAACTTTGCTTGCAAAGTAGACAGAGAGGAGATCCAAAGCCTGCACCCAGGTTCTGACGGTCACCAGTTTCCTGAGTTATGGTTGTGAGAAGAAACTGCAGACCCCATAGCTTGTGCACTTGAACAAAGATGGCATGCCTTGATCTGTGATCAAATAATATTTGCAGGAAGCTGTTTTGAATATACAACATTCATAAGAACACCTCATTATTTCCTTCCTTGTGTAAATGTGTAAATGCTTTAAGTATTCATATGAATTTCAGGTAGAAAAACTTCTTTTTTAAAGCACTAGATAGTAAGATCTTAGGTTTCTTAGGAAGTATGGTCTCTGTATGAATCAGCTTTGGATTACTATAACAAGACACCAGAGCAAGCTGACTTGATAGAGAGAAAAGGTTTTCCTAATTTACAATGTTGGAAATTGGTACAGTTTGGATTGTAAATACTCTTCAAAGACTTTAGTGTTGATGGTTTGATCCCTAGCTGTGCTATGGGCAGATGGGCAGTGGGAGAAATACAGTCATTGGGGGACCCTGTAGGGGACATCATGATGCAGGTCCCAGCTGCCATTCGGACAACCAGCTTTGCTGCCACAGTCTCTGGATGATGTTCTGTCTCCCAAGGTCCAAAGTTGCAGGGCCAGGCACCCAGAACTGAAACCAAAGTAAGTCTTCCTATGAGTGAGCTGTCTCATGTTTCAAGTGGTAGGAGGCAAGCGGACTCCAGCACACATGAATGAGCAGGGCCCCTTGAGCTCAGGGCAGAGATACCAGCCCACAGTGTCCAGAAAGGGGACAAGGGGACACCCCAGAGGAACAGGATCTTGTCCTAGTTTTCACCTCTGGAAGGCTCCACCCCTTCCTAAGGTCACCAACCTGGAACACACAGACCTCACCTAAGCCATAGCAGTCTTTGTCCCAATTGAGGAATTCTGCCCCTAACAATGCAAACAAGGGAGTATGGCAGAGTCCTGGACAGCATTCATATTCACAAAAAAAAGGGGAGGCAGGTTCGTGAAGATCCATGGAGACTTCCTTGTAAATTCCACAGAATGGCAAGGTGTTTTGAATGACTGAATGATGGATGAAACCCGAGACTCGAGCTGCAATCTTCTGCTTTAAAAGACTGAAGTTTTCCCAAACAGTTATCAAAGGGCTTTGTCTGCTGGGATTTTCCGTGGCTGCTGTCAGGACACTGTGAAAACATCCACAGCCTCTCACTTGGGGTCCATCCTGAACCCCCGTAGCAGAAGGGCTCGCCCTGCTGGTTCTGACAGCTACGCAGCCAGAGAGCAGAAGAACCCTTTGCGCATGCTTCCCTGGAGATGTCAGTCAGACAGGATTCTTGATCTTTGAGAATCAAAACTCAGGGGAAATTGGCTGATTTAATCCCTTCAATGGCCCTCAGAAATATCTGAGCCATATGCCTGTCTCAATTTTCTCCACTCACATTCAGAAGCCGCATCTTGCAGAAAACAGGAACATTCTGACCCTGTAGCCACTGAATAGAGGGAGATCTTCTCCCACTGAAGCTGGAAAGGCTTTCCCTGCCATGCACATGGCACCACACACCAGCTTTCGACGTTAGTCCTACTGTCTACCCAGGGGCAGTCCCCTCTGTCTCAGTATCCAGTGACCACTAAATACTGCAAATGATAACGTCCATTCCACAGACCCGCCTGATCTGGGGAGGGCAGTTTGAATAGTCCCTATGCTGGCTGTCAGGTAGACTTCAATGCCAGTAATGTCACCTAAAGGAGATACATCTTCCCTGCCCCCAAGAGAAGAAAACACTCACCAACTTTTTCTCTCCATTTTCAAGGTCACACTCAATCTCACCCTCAAATTCCTTTTTCTTGCAAGTTAGGCCTGGCACTGGCACCTCAAGCGCACCGTGTGGGGATTCTTGCATCCCTTTCCTGACAGGTGTTATTGTTCCTGCTAATTTAGGGGCTCTCTCTGCTCCTGGTAATTGCCACTGTATACTAATGTGCTAGGAATCCGCGCCATCCAGATAATGAAAAATTATACCCAGAATAATGGATGGGGACAGATGGATTACCAAGCTCTGCATCAATCAATAGGGCTTTTATGGTTATATTTGTGGTGGTTTGTAATAAGATCAGGTCCCGAAGATTGATGTGGAAGTCGGTAATCCATCTCTGGGTCTGAACGAGGTCTTATTAAACGAAGCCGAATCAAACACAGGCCATTGTCCACAGCCAAAACAAACCCATCATAGGCTTGCTCTTCGAGTGTGTGTGGGGGTGGGGCTCATTTGGCCGTCACGCCTGGATGAAGACAGAAACAGTGGCCTTGAGATTTGCTGAGAAAAATGGATGACATTTCTGGGCTTGGCATAGCTCATCTGACAACACAGGGGTCTTGCATGGCCACCTTATGGGGAAATAAGCAAGTGGCCACTGGAAGTTAGGATGTCTGCCTGCGGGAGTGAGTCTGAGGTGAGAGGTGGCATGAATGCCAATTCTGGTGCATCCACAGAGAAATGGGGTCACTAGCTAACATCACAAGGTCATCAAGACACACACTGCTTTCTTTGTGAGCTTGCAAAGGTGAGTGTAGTAGTCAGGGTCCTTCAGAGAAGCAGGACAAACAGGATTGAGAGAGATGTTGCTGAGTTCCAAAGGAACTATCTCACATGACCACAGGGACTGTGACACCGATGTGTCAGTGGGAGGTCCAGGTAAGCTGGTGAAGTTGGGTCTGAATCTCAAGCTGCTGTAAATTCTAGGCCAAGCTGTTATGCTAAGATCAGAGCAGGGTCCAAGAGCGCGAAAGCCCAAGACTTCTGATGTCAGAGGTTAGGAACTCTGTGTCCCAGCTTAAGAGGAGAGAAGCCACATTCTCCTTGCCTTTGTGACTGTCCAGGCTTTGAGCTGATGTGCTAATGGGTGATTACACGCACAGCATGAGTCACAGACCCCCGTGTGATCCCACAGACACATTACAGACAGGCTGGAATCACCCTTCCCCAGCCTTCAGAACACCCCTCAACCCAGCCCAGGAACATGGGGCTTGGCTCGGGGCTCCTCCAGTCCTGCCTCTCTGGAGATAGTCTTCTCTCATCGAAGGCCCCCTGCTCAGGATGGGGTTACACTTCAGGAGGACAGAGTCCCCAGGGCCCCCACTGAAGAGCTCAGAGCTGAGGAAATTGTGATCTTCAGCTGGAAATATCTAGAGACATTTGTCATGGCTACAACTTGGCAGAAAGTGGTTCTACTATCACCAGTGGGTCAAAGCCAAAGTTGTTGGTATCATCCTGCAGTGCAAAAGACCAGGCTGATAGAGACTGGTCCTCAAATGCCAACATTCCAAGAAGCCTTGAGAAGCCTCAGGTTCAAGGTTAAATGCCCTTTGTCTTTCAAAGGACAAAATGGAAGCTACTTCGGTGCCCTCCTCTGTCCCTCTTCTTCCTGCGGCTGCTTTGTGGCTGAACACTTCCAGCATCTCCGTGGTGCGTATGCCCGATGATGTGGTCTGGTCTCTGCCAGACCAGGCCCAGCACAGCTCCAGGAGAATCAGTTCATGAACAGCTCTCAAACCCACTAGGGGCCACAAGGGACAAAGAGGCTGAGGCAGGCAGCACTATTCAGTCAGGGTTCCTTTAATTCCCCAGATTCCATCATTCACTAGAGGGCCACAGAACTCAGAATGCTGATCAGCAGGGGTGCAGATCAAAATGAGCCCTGGAGCAGGCTTGATGCCACACTGGGGAGCCAGCGGGAGCTCTAAGGTCCCTCTCAGAGCAGGAAACAGGCAGCACTAACTCCTCCAGCAACAATGTTACAGCGTGCTTTAGAAATTGCCATTGAAGGATGCCTGCTGTCTGTGGGGCTTTCACCCACACGGCTGGCCTTAGTCACCAGCCTTCCAGAGGCCGACACCGTGGCCCAAGGCCCAAGGCCCAAGTCAAGACAGTGTTACCAGACAGGGCACTTCAGGGGCATAGCGTCCACCGTGCAGGAGCCAGCACAAGGGCATTTCTCAGGGCAGGGCCAGCACTTCACGGTACAGACAGGTGGACACAGCAAAGACAAATCTGAACCCGAACTTGCCAGGAGTACCAGCCCCTGCCATGGTCCTACACCCCTCTTGGAGGATGCTAACTCTCTCCGCATGAGGACATGCGTGCTGTGCCACCTCCATCATAGTCACATGCTGGCCATGGGCTCCTAAGGGGCCTATGGGGACCCGAGCTTGGCTAACTCTGCCCTCCCCAGGATCCCCACACCAGGTTCCTGTGACAAAGGAATTCTGTTTGTGTTTGGTAACTGACTCCTTTGAACTCAAGAGAACACAGTGCCTTGGAGGATCAGAAAAGCCAAGCCAGTGACAACCTTGGCCAGGACACCCATCAACCAGCCATAGGTCCTGGAAGAGGCTCTGGCCTGGTTCTACATCTGAGTCTCATCTCCCTAGGAGCAGAAGTCTTTGCAGATACCTTAGGGACAGAGAGTCAGGGAGGCCAAGTCTCACCAGGTCTGCAAAATATGCTCTAACTGGGAGCCAGGGCCAGAACCTGGCCCAACCACACATATCACTGGATTCTGACAGGGACACTGGGCCTGGAGGTTGAGCTCCTGGACTTAGCCATGCAGTGGGGGGGGGGGGGGGGGGGGACTGGAAATGCCCAAAATCCACATCCTCTTAGATCTCTGAGAATGCATTTCATTTAGAAATGAGATCTTGGGGGCCAGGCAGGTAGCTCAGTGGTACCATGCCAGCCTGGCAAGCACAAAGTTCTGTATTTGAACCCTGGTACTGGAAAGCAAATAGAAATGAGATTTTTTTGACTCAGTTATTTAAGGATGTTGAGGTGAAATAATCCTGGACTTAGAGTTAGCCCAGAATCCAGTGGCTGCTGGCTTTAAAAGGATGCAAGGGGAGAGGATGGAGACTGAGAGGAAAGGAAGCTGTGAAGACGGAGGGAGCAGTGGGCAGAGGGAGACAGCCATCAGGCGGGGAATGCAGAGTCACTTGGAGCTGCCAGAGGCAAGAAGATGTCCCGGGGCCTGCGGAGGGGGCACAGCCCAGGCACCCTGGGTTTCTGGCTCCAGCCTCCTGACCCAAGAGAGGCTCAGTCCCCAGTGTTTCCGGCCCCACAGTCAGTGGTCACTGGCCAGGCAGCTGCAGAGAGCGATGTGTTCCTTTCCCCGAGTGTCCCCATTTATTCATGTACCGCCTCCTCAGGGGCTACCCACCAGACCCACAGCAGGCCCTCTGCACATGCTGTCCTCCTGTGTATCTCCCAGGCTGGGCCCTGGAGAACAATTCTAGCACACCGCACACAGACACTAGTGAAAATCCAGAAAGCCCAACTTTCTGCCCTTTCACCTGCCCTAGAGACACTGAGCCACACTCAGCTCTGAAGCAGAGGCCAGGGTGACCTGCCCACTGTCTGACTATGTAGCTAAAGTTGTATTGGCACAGGTCAGTGCTCATATAATGTCCCAGCAGCTGAGTGGTTTCTATGGAGACCTCAATCCAAATACATGAGGTCCTGTAGAAAATGCTCATGCCGCCACCCTAGGGGACCTCAGACAGCCAGGTGGACTCTGAGGAGTGGCACACCCAGAGGGTCTGGCAGCTTCTTCATTCATCAGGAAGGTTTGCCTGACAATGTAGCCCTTATGGAGAGCAGCGAGGAGAGATGGGCATTTCTGAATTCAGTTCAGGGCTGGAAAGTGGGTTACACACAGAAACTCGGCCACGTCCATCTGCTCTCATGCCAGCTGTGGCCTAGTGACGCAATGACCAGGATGCCAAACAGGGGCTGAGGAAATGCAGTCCCTGGCTGTGGCCACAGATACCCAGTCCTAGAGGACTCAGGCCAGCTCTTTGGCAGCCACATCCTCCTGCACAGAGGGACCCCAAGGGAATCTCATGGGCTCAGAGAGATGAACTCCTCCTACCACATTCACACGCTGTGCACTGCTGTCCCGTTAGGATGCAGGTGGCCGCACACAGAGCTGTGGTGGAGATGGAGATGGAGATGACCCACTTCTCCCTGCACTCTCAGCTGCATCTTAATGATGCCACACATGATGTGGATCTGAGGGGGTGGCAGGATGGTGCCAAGGAGAGGCCAGGGATCCAGGAAGTGGCATCGCAGGTACTCACCAAGGAGGTCATCAGAGAGCAGAGGGGACTCATGGGCAGTGTAGGAGGGCCTGGGAACCAGCTGAGCTGCCAAGTCTGGTCCAATCCCAAGCCAGTGGCACCCATGCCTCTATCCCAGCAGAACTTGCGACCCCATCCCGGCAGGACCCACACCCCACCTGAGGAAGGGCCCACACCTCCTCCTGATAGAAACTACTTTTGACCCACAAATGGGAAAAGGATGGAAACATGAAGCAGGTGTGACTCTCCGCCCATGTCTGGGCATGATTCATCTGCCCTTAAGGACACATCTCTTGTGCATCGGGAGGCCCTGGTGCAGCTCTGCAGGGCAGACATCCTTGGACACGAAGGAGTCTGCCCAGTCCTGGGCTGGCACACTGGGCACTCAGAGGGCAGCGGCCATTACCATGGTCAGGGTCTTCACAGTCTACAGGAGGCTTGGAGCCTTGGGCATCCTGGGTTCAGTGGCACACCTGGTACTCTCCAAAAACTCAGTCAGTGGAAGGACCCACACTGGTGGCATTAAGAAGCCCAGGACTCTCAGAACATCACCACTGATTCTGGCTCAGTGTGCAGCTCCTGGGGCCTGAGTCCCCTCATGTTTTTCTTTTGGGCTCTTTAAAAAGAATGCACTCTTACGGTTTACATCTGATGTCTTCCCAAAGCCTCACGTTCTCAAAGGCTGGGCTTTCAGAAAATGGTTGGGTCACAGTGCACTACAGCTGACTTGGTGTTGGGGGCAGGGCAGTCAGAAGAGGGGGCTCAAGGAAGCATGGTCCAGAAAGGTTTCTTTCCCTCTTGGCTCCTCCCTTCTCTTTCTCTCTTTCTGTTCACCATGCTGTGAGCAGCTTTCCTCCCCAGGCCCCTCTGCTGTGCTGTCATGCCTTGAAGCTGGATGACTGCAGACTGAAACATGAGCCTAAATAAGCCTGTCCTCTTCTAAGCTGTGCATGCAGGGTACTGTGTCCCAGTGAACAGGAACTGACAGAGATTCATGCCATTTCCCACACAACCGTGCCAGTCACATAGCTGGGAATGGACTCCATAACCCTCAGCTTCCTGTGGCTCCAGCCATTTGCCACTAATGAAAGTCATGGGTCGATACTGGCCCAGCATGGACACAGATCCAGCAGACCCAGGCATGGCCTTCAAAGCAGCCAAGATAGAGGGACAGAGGGACGTGGGTTCTTGGATGACAGACAAGCACCAGAGGTCTCTGTGGCTCCAGAGAGAAGGCCCTAGGCCCTCTGGTGGGGGCAGGTATAGCAGTGATGGGGTGGATATCACCATACTGTGATCATGTCCACTGTGCATGTTGGAGACATGGGGAGGTATTCAGGTTGGAGGTTGAGGTGGGGTCTTACAGTGGTGTCAATGACCCTATCAGGTGAGAGAGACTGAGCAACACATTTACTGTGTCACATAAGCCTCCCCCACCCCAGACCCTGCCAGATGCTGGCACTATGCCACTGGACTTCTGGCCTCCAGGAAGGTAAACTGGACAAACTTCTCATCTCATAAGCTACCTAGGCTCAGGCTCCTTGTTACAGCAAGAAAAGAGGGGTCAGATTAAGATGGCAATCCATGTGCCTGTGGGTTTCACTGAGTGTGGAGACAGCCAGTCTTGTGTGCCAGGCACCCATTGGACCCCAGGCTCCAGGAATGTCCTGGGAATGTCCATGATGCCCACAGATCCCCAGCCTAGCATCCAGCTGGAGCAGAGTTGCCCACTCTGTCCTGAGGGCTGGGTTCGATAGAAGCTGCTCCCTCAGCTTTACAGCTCAGGAGATACCCTTCTGACCCCTGAGCATCTGGGGAGCCATGCTATCATCAAAAAGACAAGTAAGATGCACAGTGTGCCTTTCTGAGGACAGGTCTTTGCACTAGGTCCCCAGGATGCCCAATGCCCAGTGGCCAAACTTTCTTCCTCTGACAATTTTCCTAGGAGCCTAGAATAACCTCTTGGTCTCCAGAAGGCCCTGAATGTGGAAAGCAGGGGCACTGTGATCCAAAAGCTGGACCAACAGCTATGTACTGCAGACCTACTTATGTGGGCATCATGGGGCCTGGGGCCACAGCTGGGGTGCAAAGCTCACTGAGAACATCCTGGTGCCCCTCAGGCTGAGGAGCAAGACTCCAGCCCATCCCAGAAGCAGGTGTGCACCTCTGTCCCCAGACATCCTGCCAAGAGGAACTGGTCCAGCATGGACACAGATCCAGCAGAATCAGGCAACCCAGGGGTCAGGAGAGAGGCTCCCGGAGGCCTGAGGTGTGGCTAGGATGTATTACCACAGCAGGCCGAGTGGCCCCTCCTCAACCCCACCCCCAACTCCTAGCTGCACTCAGCAGGGCCCAGGCAGGGAGAAGAGGCCACCCGCTGGGTGCTGTTGGTGGACTGCTGCCATGAGGGGGACCAGCTAGCCAGCTGGGTCTCAGGGGCTGTGGCACGGAGCCTGTAGTCCCTGTCATCCCCCACCCCAATCTGGGCCACAACTGCTGACAAGAGAGGACAGCAGCCTACATGCAAGGTGCCAGCTTGAGACACAGAGTTTGCTCCATAGCCCCTGCTTCCAGCCCAAAGCTGAAGTGTTGGCATGGACAGAAGAGCAACATAGGGGGCTGTATAGAGAGAGGGGCATAGGCGGCCCTGAGGCTAGGGCCAACACTGACAAGAAACACGGCCCGGAGCCCCAGGACTGGGCTTCCCACCAGGGCAACATCAACCCTCCCAGCCCCCTTCTGACTCCGTGATCCCCTGTACCTGCACCACATTCCTGTGTTGGACTTGAGAAGGGACAGGGAGAGCACATCCTGCTTGGTACAGGAGAGAAGGGCATAAGGAGGCTGGTGGGCAGCCGGGAACCTCCCCCAGCTAGGCCTGGGGTGTAGCCCCTCTCCTTGCCAGGCCTCTCCCGGGGCTCTGTGCTGGGTTCTGAGTGTGTCGCCCTGCACACAGTTATTTTCTCTCTAGGTCCTCAAGATGCTGGTCCTCTGTGCTCTCCTCCCATGGAATGATATTTGGATTGTCGGGCAAACCAGTCCTTGTGACCTGCAGGCTATGGCTCTAGGAGCAGAGCCTGGTGTCCTTGTCCCCAGTTGGGTTAGTGGCAGTTTCTCTGGTCCTGCTGCAGCAATGCAAGACATCACAGGCCCTGGAAACAGCATCCACTCAGGAGAGTGGGTCTGCTGCAGCATCTGGCCTGAATGGGTGGGCTCCTGCTCTGTAGTTCAGATGGCCATGCCACACCCACTGCCACTGCACCAGGACTTCCCTAAGCTGGACCTGGGCTCTAAGCTGGAGACCTCACCTCAGGGTAATTCACACTGGCACCTCTTGGGGTGCTTTGGCAAGGCTAGTTCTGACTGGGCTGCATGCCTGCTTCAGGGGTGTGTGTGTGTGGGTCAACATCAGCTCCCAGACATGGCTGCCCACTCCATTACAACAGAGTCCAGGCTCAGCCACCTTGAGTTTGCTCCTGAATGTCCCTGGGGCCACCATGCATTGCTCTGTGCTGTTCAGGCTCCACAAGGCCCTGTGCGCCATCATCCAGACACCACCCTCTACGTCTGATGGTTTCCACACCCTCTTCAGTCCTGGGAGGTCTCATCCTCCCCTTGCTCTAGTGAGAGTCCTACTGGTGGGAACAGAGAAACCCTGCACCCTGATGTCTCTCTTAGTCCCTTCCTACCTATAACCAGCAGGAGCCCCAACTGGCCAACTAGTCCAGCTGGAGCACAGCCCCCACTGCACAGCCATGGTCCCTGGCAACATCTCCACACAGTACTGGGATGAGTGTCCTCAGCCCTGTCTTCTCTGACCAGGAGCTCTGAGCCAAAGCTCTGTGGCTGCACTGAGCTTGCAGGAGGGGTGGGAAGGTCCAGCTCAGTCCCCCTGGAGCAAGATCCAGAGTTGCCCACAGAGTGGCAGGTGGTAGAGCAGCCCTAAAACCCCTGGGCAGTGTCCCCAGAGCTAGCAGAGCAAGTGGTCACCCTGCTCCAGGGATGTGCAGGTTGGTGTGTGGACAGAGGTGATGGAGAGAAGGCACAGAGGGTGCAGAGCAGCTCCCTGCAGGCCCTGTGGCTTTTCAGTCTTCCTGGTGGGTGGGAAAAGGACATCGCTAAATGCAGTAGTAGCTGCTCCTCTGTGCTGCCAACAGCCACCCTGGTAGAGACAACAGACAAACAGGTGCACTTAAAGGGCCCCAGAACCCTGTTCCTCCCACTGCCATCCTCTGAGGCCTTCTCCTACTAACACTAGTGGCCAGTGGGAGCAGAGAGGTCCATCTTTGGCTAGTGGCCTACAGGGAAGGGTGCATGGTGAGAAGCAAGGTGTTCCCACCACCCTGCCCCATGCCAGCCAGGGAGGTCCTGCCAGGAACTTCCTTCATCTTGCCCAGGCAAAGATAGCTGTGGATACTGTCCCCATGACAACAGTGACTGAGGGGGGACAGCAAGAAGGAGGATGGAAGGGTGGGGGCCTAAGAGGGGTGGCTTGTATTGGAGGAAGCTCTTTGCTCTGTGCTTGGGTCCTGTGACACTCTGACCTGTGTGTACAAGAACCACTGTCCCCATCCCAAAAGTGACAGCCACTCAGAGCCAAAGAGGCATCCATGGCTGGGGAGACAGGCACAAGCCTGAGACATTGCAGAGGGCTGGGCCATCGTGAAAGACAGAAGCTCATTTTCCACTCCATGCAGAACAACTGGTCAGCAGCAGAGGAGCCTGCCTAGCCATGAGGGTCTGCCAGTCTCCCATGAAGGACCAGGCAAGCCACTGCCCACTGCTGTGAGCACACTGCTGTGGGTCCCACTTTTCTGAGTCTCCGCTGCTACCACAGCATGCTTCTCACTTTCTGTCCTTCTCAACTGCACCCCTTGTCACCTGAATAACTTATTCTTCCAAGAAGAATTTGTTCCTCAAAAGACAGACAGGACACCAGGCCCCAGATTTGAGGCAGAAGACAAAGCTGGGCCCCAGGAGGTGAGGGAGGCCTTGCAGAGGCCTGAAGACACTGTGTGCTCCACTCTGGCCACCTTGTGCTGCTTGCAGACTTCTGCCAGTGCTGCTCTATGGCTCCCCAGCCCCAGTTCTTGGCCCTCCCTCCTCAGCATCCTAGAGCTGCCGCTGGAGGTGCTGGCACAGCCTGTCACGAGTCTCCTCTTCTTCATAAAACGTATGTCATTCTGCATCCCAAAGACCTGCATCTTCTGTGTAGAGACAGGCTGGAGTCAGACAGTGCTGTGTGGGGGAAGTGGGCACCTGGTTCTCCTCCAACACCAGAAGTTACCACCCTAAGGCTCATGAGCACAGGGGGAGGGGTGCTGGTCCAGGTCTAGTTCCGCATTACAGGGGAGGAAACCGGAACACAAAAGGAAGCAAAACTTGCTCAAGGCTCATATATGGAGATTAGCAGGAATACATTTCATTGTCTTCAAAAATATTCATATGTATTCATATATATATATATGCACATGTAAATTATCCACAGTATTATGTGTGTATACATACACACACACACACACACACACACACACACACACACACACATATATATATATAGCATTTATATGTATTCTATCTAATTCCTGAAATTCTCTATCTTGGAATTTTTTTTAATGTTTTAATCATGGTTATTTTTTTTGGAGACAGGGTCTCGCTCTGTAATTCAGATAGGCTCTGAACTCACCATGTAGCCCAAGCTAACCTCAAACTCTCAGCAGTCCTCCTACCTCTGCTTCCTGAGTGCTGGGATTACAGGTGTGAGCCACCATGTCCAGCACTGTGGTATGAGGCTAGCAGGGATCAAACTCAGGATCTTGAGCTTGTCAGGCAGATGCCAAAACCACTGAGCTAAATCCCCAGCCCTAACTATGGTTATCTTTAACTTAGTGTTTGATAATTCCTACATGTAGTCATCCTACAATACTTTCTTTGGTCTTTTATATTTGCTCCTTGGGTTTTGCCTATTTGTTCATGTCCCCTAGTGTGCCTGGTAGTTTGATGCTGAGTCCTGGACACTGTGTATCAAAAACCACAGAATTCATCTGATATTCTACATCAGAGATGGGCATTTGCAGCCCATGGCCACATCCTGCCTGTTTCCTAGGTTGGTCTAACTCGAGAGTGAAAAATGGCTTTTAAGTGGTTACAACTGGAAACATCAAAAAGGTAATATTTTGCAACTCATGAAACTTATTTGAAGCTTAAATCTCAGTATCCACTGAGGACAGGAAGGATTGAGGCCCTAGGGAAGCTTCGTGCAGAGCCTGGAAAGGATAGTACTCCTGCCAAAGGACACCTGGAGCTCCCAAGGCTACTGAGGCAGGAGGCTTGAGGGCCAGGCCTCTGCACCAGACCTCTGCCCTGTAGGACAGGGAAACAGTGTTTTTGTTGTCTTATGCCTCCTGCACAAAGTACTTGGTTAACGCAGCCATGGATGGCCGCAGCTGCTGGCTTTACCACTCTCGTTTCCCAGGAAAAAGTAAGGCTGAGCCAGATGGAGATGCTTGTGCAGCTCATGTATGATCCAACGAAGTTGCAGAGACTGGACTCTCCACCACACGTCTCTGTAGCTGTGAGTCCCAGCATAGGAGCTGGTGGATGAGGAGCAGGGCTGCTCTTGGCCAACTCCACCTGCAGTCCCCACCCGGCCTTCCTGATCCCCACACAGCCAAACACACAGTCACACCTCAGAAGGAGGCTTTCATCTCCTACCCCAACCTCCCCTGGACACTCGGGCAGTCTGACCTGGCAAAACTCAGGCCCCAGCCCAGTAAATCCCAGGACACCTTGCTGAGCAGCCAGTGAGCATGGAGCAGCCCTAAAGAAAGCGACACTATTTCTCACAGCACCACAAAGCTGGATCCGCAGTTGAGGATAGGTAACAGCACTCCCAAGGTGCACAGAGGTGCTGGCACTGTGAGGGAAAGAGGAGGCCAGGGCCTGGACACCGTGGCCCTGTGCCATAAGCTAGACAGAGCAACAGGCATTTCTGCCTGGACCTGCCCAAGGTGAAGGCCCCAAGGTAATGTATGTGGGAAACCCATGAAGCCCAGGCCTCTGAGGGTATCCCCAGAAACCATCTGTCATTACTGCAGTGCTCTATAGCATGGTTGTGTACGACTGTTTGGGTTATTTTCTCCCAGCTGCAGAGGAGACAGAGGCTGGATGTCCTATGTAGCTCTCTCAGCCTTTCACAGGTATTAGTCCAACAGTGGCTTGCAGGACCACAGGCCAGAGGGTAGGCAGGGCCAAGTGGGATCTGAGACTCTGCACTTCCACCTTGGCTAGGATCCTGGCCCCAAAAGGTCTGCAGCTCCTGCCCAGGGGGCCCTGTCTCTTGGGCTTGCCTGATCTGGCATCCAGCCTGGGCAACCCTCATACTCAGCCTGATCCCACAGCAACTGTCTATGTGTACATGATGTTTGTGCATGGGTGTGAATGTGCATGCTGTGTGCCAGTGGCTGGGCAGGCCTGCTGTGTGTACGCATGTGCCCACTTGCCCGCCTTCTCTGGCTCTCTCCCAGCCCACAGCAAGATGCTCTCCACAGAGGTCGGTAATTGCTCTGCTGATTGAGTCGTTGACCTCAGCCAGATCACTTACAACCTAAGCCCACTCATCTGAGAGAGAAAAGGGGTCCTGAGAGCCCTTTAATCATCACAGAGCGTCACATAAACGGAGGCCTGTGGAGGGCTTGTGCCAGCAGGATGGCTCCCACGCCAGGCAGAACCTCCTCTCTCCAACACATGACCACGCACTAGCAATGCCCAGGGGCTCCTGCCCTCAACTCAGTGTCTCTGCCTTCTAAGGCCAGCTCTGTCAACATTGCATTGCTGTAGGTCACACTGGCATTAATGAGCAGCCCAATTCCCTACTCTTCCTGTGCCCACTGGGCTCCCCCACATGGCCACACTGAGGTCCTCCCTGCAGTCTGAGCAGGAGGCCTGACTGTGTCTCCCAGAGGGCTGTGACCAGCCTTCTCTGTGATCATATCATCGAAACTGAATCAGTAGCCGCACCATCAGAGTGAGGAGGCCGATTCCCCGGTCACTTTTAAGCAGGGAAGTCAGAGAACCGGGAACCGCTTGTGCAGAGACTCCGCAGATGGGTCGAGCCAACACAAATTTCATTCTGGAAACACATCCCAGCTGCCCAGAGCACTTAGGGTTCAGGTCAAAACGTCGGTGCCAGACTTGCTGCCAACTTAGGAAGTCATTCTGCCCAACCGGCAAAGCTCCTGGTAGAGCTGGGATTCATTCACCGCTGGCCAGGTGCCAGTGGGTGACACATGAACGACTGAATGGTGGATGGATGAGTGGGTGGATGAGGGCAACACGTGTCCAGCATTTGCTTCCTGGTCGTGTTTTCGTTTCAGCCTTCAGCTGCAGCGAGAGGATAGTGTCACCCCCCGGGCTGCGCCCCGAGGCCCGGCTGAGGCAAATCTGTCTATCAGGTCAACTTTGCCCTCTGTGCGCTGAGCTCCAGTTCCAGAGCCTGACTGGCACCATGGAGAACCCGGACTGTCAGGGCAGAGGAGGAAGGTCCGGCCTACCCAGCCCAGTCCTGCAGCCGAGACCAGTGTGCCTCCCACCCAGCCACATCTGCCCTGTCCCTGGAGGACCTGCCAATCACCTTTGTCCCCGCTTTCCCAGAAGACAGCTCTACTCTGGGTCCCTACAGACCACACCCCTGTGGCATTTTCCCTGCCCTTCCCTAGTGTTCTTATTGGGCCCAGCTGGCAGAGACCAGCAGGGATGTATTATTGGGTGATGTCTCCAGTCAGCACCCTCGTTGGCCCCCAGCCCCATCAAGCAGGCCTGGCCGGGTCTCTGTGGCACATCACGGACTCACTGCAGTCACGTATGAGCACATGCAGACCTGGGACGGGACTGAGCAAATGAGCACTGTGCGTCCTTTGGCCTGGGCTGCCTCTGGGCTGGGACAGACAGCTGACCCTGAAGGAGACCCCAGTTTAGGGTGTCATCTCTCTCCTGATAGACTAACCAGGAGAGAAGGCTGATGCCGCAGCTGTGAGCAATGCCATCAAAACCTCAGTGAGCAGACATTGTGAACGCCGCAAGCCCCTGGGGAGCCAAGTCCCTATGACAAGGTCCCCACCCACCATGAGTTTACTATGCCAGAGCCCCTTTGGGCCCTGGACAGCTGGTATTTCTGTAGTTTTGTCCAAACTGATGAAAATTGGCTGGGGAAACCCAGAGCGCAGTACCTGGCTTCCAACCAAGTGGCCATAAAGCAACCAGGCACCTCTTTAAAGGAAGCAACATGCCCTCCCAGCCCCTGCCCCACCTCTGCACAGGCTCCACACTCAGGTGGGTGGCAGAGGGGCTGGTGCAGGGGGGCACTGTGCAGGGCTGACAGGAACCTTCCAAGACAGACTGCTGTTCTCCACTCTAGCTGCAAACGTGGGCTAAGAGTGACCCGCTGGACTCAGTGCCCTGTTTTCTGTGACACTGTAATGTGAAGGGGACAGCCAGTCAGCCCTCCACACCTGCACAGCACCAACATCTACACATGCAGCCAACCACAGAGGAGAAGATGCTTGAAGAAAGCCGCCTCTGCCCCCCACAGGCCCCAACAGCTCAGCATCAGGACTGTTTCCCCAGCAACTGCTCTGTGCCAGGTGTTAGTCATCTAGAGTGACTCAGGAAAAATAGTAGGACTAGGAGGTGATAGTCCACAGAGAGCCATCAGCACCCCAGGCTCAGTCCTCATGGCCCATTCAGGCCCTGCAGACACAGGAACAGCTCTGATGCAGCTCAGCCTGGCACTCTGCTGTGCTCTGCAAGGTCTGTCCTATCCTCCTTCCTGGGTGACAGCTTCCATGTGGCCTTGCTGGACTTCAGCATGCAAATGAGCCACTTAGGGACAAGCGTATCCCACACAAGGAGCTCCTACCTGAACAGGACCCAGCTGTGCAGCCTCGTCCAAAGCCTGGGGAGCAGGCAGGTCCTCAGTCTCTCCCCTCCTATCAGGGGCTCATCAGCGCTCACAGCCCATGCCTCTGCAGCCTGCTGTCCAGGCAGGGACTGAGAGGTATTAGCTGGTCATCGCTGCACCAGCCCTGGCTGGTGGGTAACCTTCGATCTCTCTCCATAGTCTGTCTAAGCACCCTGCACTGCTTCTGAGTTTTAGGGAGAAGAGAGGACTCTCGGCCACAGAAAGTACAAGAGATCCATGTGAAGGGACTTGTTCAAGGCTGGTGGCCTTGGAAATGCTGGGGGAGGCAGGTGGGACAAGGCTGTGGGGAGAGAAGGAAGGGATGACCACAGAGTGGGTCAGTGGTCCTGCGGGCTGTCTGCAAAGGCAGCTGCAGACTTCAGCATACACAGAGGAGCCCAGTCTTTCCTGAGCAGACAGCAGGGAGCCATGGGCAGTTCTTGAGTCAGGAGAGGCACTAATAGTGCTGTTGCTCGGGGCCATCAGCGTGGTAGCAGTAGTTTTTGTAAGTGTGTTCCGTAACATCTTTAGAGCCAGTACCAACAGCCAGGCATGTTCTGAGCACTTTGCAAATCTAACTCTCCTCCTAACCCCAGGAGATAGGCACCCACAATGCCCATGGCCAGGACAGAGCGGCAGGAACATCACCACAAGTAAGCGGTGGGGCTGAGTTTGGGGCTGGAGAACCAGAAAGCAAAACCCCTCAGTTCTGCTGTGGGGCCATGGGATGACCTTGAGGCTAAGCTGGGGACAGCCCCACCAAGTCCTGCCCAGCACCCTGGGCCATGCTGCTTGGCAGAGGTGGTGTCTTAAGGCTCTCAGAGCACAGGAAGCCAAGGGAGGTGGATAGCCACGGGGGCAGATGCACTGCAGCCTGCGATGGGGCTGCACCATCAGCTGTAGCCTCCCAGAGCAGCCCCTACATGACAGAGACTCCTGGCCTCCCTGGGAACAACAGGGTCTAAAACCTGGGCCCCATGCAGTTCTCTAATACATTGTGTCCCTGTCTCAAGACAGCATCCTTGAGAGCACGACTCTCTTCTTCTCCAGCTGTGGGGACCCCACCCTGAACCTGGCAGGGGTGAGAGCACAGCTAGGGCTGCCAGGGGCCGGTTCACACTGCTGTCCCTGGAGGGCTTCAAACACGCAGAGCTCCATGCTCGAGCGCAAAGCAAGTGGCTCCCAAGGAGGCGGTGACCGGCAGAGAACTGTCCACCAGGAAGCTCCAGGAACCACCAGGTGGCAGAAGGATGCACAGCAGGACCGGCCGATGACAGAGGAGCCCAAGGTCCTAGATGAGGGGTGGGAACTGTGCTGCATGAGAGGGGCCCTTCCTTCAAGGGCCCCGCTCGGCCGCGCCCACTGCCCTCCTTCCGCATGGACTGTCCTCGTGTAGCCGCTCCACTCATATCCTGGGAGCTCTGGGGTTGGCAGCAAACAGGCCTCCATTCCCTTGGGACAGAGGGGCACAATTCCCTTCATCTCTTAGTTTCCACTTTCTAATTTGTAAAGTGACTTCAAAATATTGCAGGAAGAGTGGTCGAGAGGATGAAAGGAGACAGGCCCGGCTAGCGCAGTGCAGCCAAGACCTTGTTCTTGGGTCCTGGCTTTGAGTCTTGTCTGGCCTGTCAGGCCGTGTGACCTCAAGCATATCCTTTAGCCTCTTGGGCCTCATTACCAGTGCTGTTGAAGTGGGGTTAGAGAAGCATCTCCCTCCCAGATCTCGAAGCAAATATGACAAGGTCGAGTCAGGTTCTGGGATGGGCACCACACACTGCAGCAGCATTACCATGCAGGCTGGGTTCAAGATGGGCCGGTGCGTCAGATCCTGTACTGAGCTGGTAAGTCTCTTTGATCTGAGACAGCACAGCCTGAGTGGTGCCTTCCTTCCTGCTCTCGGCAGGTGTATGAGATGGAGCCTCTCTAGTCTGGATTTGGACTTGGATTGTGGGGCTGAAGAAGCCTTTTGCATGTCGAACTTGGCTCTTCCCAGGCTAAGCGAGTCAATATTTGGATGCGATGACTCTTGAAAGCTACTAATTGGAGCCTAGCAAGGCCTTGCTGGCCATGCAGAGCACGCGCAGCGCGCAGAACGTGCCCCAGCTCCGCCTCTTTGATCCACATCTCATAAGGGCATCGTGCCCTAGAATTACGAGCACAGAAATCAGAACGAGAACTTTGTTGTGCTATTTCTGGCTCTGACACAGACGACAGCGTGTGGGCAGATCGCAATGCCAGAATTTTCTCCAGTCTCTGGGAAATGGCACAAGGCACAGTGGCCTTCTGCCCCTCCTAGAGGGGGTGGGGTGCTATCCTACCATGCCAGGGACCCAGCAGGATGCCCTGGCTTTCCCTTACAGTGGCCATCAGGATTCCTGAATTGGGGACCAGGACCCCTTCCCCAAACTCCACTCTTCCCAGCAGCAAGGAAGCTTTCAGGGTAGGGAGAGGGCGGCTGCTGGCTGGATTTGGTGGAGCCGCTGCTCTATGCAACTGCCTGCTGGGCCCTGAGTGTTAGCAATAAGAGGACAGTCAGGGTGGTCAGGGATCAAGTGGTGCAGACCTTTGATCCCACCTGGCAGAGCAGATTTCTAAACAAAATCAGGTGTAAACCTGGGCCCAGCTTGTCTAGCCCTGCATGACTCCATGGGGACTGAAGGGAGGAGACAGCAAGGCACGGAATTCCACCATGAAGTCTGGGGTGAGAGGAAGTCTGACAGCTTCTTAATTTTTCACAGTGCAAAGGCACTCTGAACTGGGCACTGGACTGTATGTGAAGACCCTGCTTTAGTTGGGGGACCCAGGAGAGGCAGCAGCCTGAACCTGGTTCAGCTCCCCAAAGCAGATCCCCATGGGCCCTGGGAAATGCAGAGAGCAGTGATGTGCCATGCTCTTGTGAGGCCAGCTGTGTCCCAAGGGCTGGGTCATTCCGATTTCATGGCTGAGCCCCCTGAAGACCCAAAACCTGACTTGCCCAGTGTCCTGCAGGGCAGCCAGGCTCCTTTTTTCTGTGCCCACAGGCCAGGCACTCAAGGCTCCTGGGACAGGAGCACCTTTTGGGGGCAACATCTAGCACTGAGGCCATGTGCCACAGAACACAGTCCCATAGGACCCTGGGTAGGTACCATTTCCATGACCTGGAGACTCAGAGCTCCAGGGGACAGGGCCAGTGGGCAGCTGTGTGGGTGGGGCAGCCACAGAGCTGGTATGGCCTGGCCCAGCTGGGCCCTGGGGTGCCAGAAGTGCCAGGTCTAGGGATGAAGTCTTGAAGGTCCTGCTGCCCCCAACCTGAGGGTCTCTTCTCAGGCCATCAGGGAAGAAGGGGAAGGCTGCCCATGCTTCATGGCACAGGCTCTGAGCAGGTCATCATGGGGGAGGCATGGAGGGACCTCCCCGGATCCAACAGAAGGCCCGACCCCCAGGACACACTGGGCAGTGACAGGGCAGGGCAGAAGCCATCCTCCCAGGTACCTGACTTATTTCCCCCAGAAATGGGACAGAAGCAGCCAGGTCAGGCAGGCTGAGAGCTGGCACTGCAACCTTTCTGGGGTGCTGTATGCCAGGGGCATCCTGTCCAGCATAAGCCAGCCTCACACAGACCACAGACATTGATCACCTGCTTCTCAGCCTCTGAAGCTGGCCCTAGGACTCTGAAGGGAATGGACTCACACCTCAGGCTGAGGACACTCATGGTCCTCTGCCCAGGTCCCTCTCAGCACAACTGCCCACATCCTTCTAATGCCCATGTCCAGGCACTGCGAATGAAGAGCCAGTTTTTAATTACTGTAAAACAAAAACAAACAGAGCTGGTCATGATGGTTATGGCTATAGTCTCAGTTACTAAGGAGGCTGAAGCAGGAGGATCACTCAAGCCCAAGAGTTAAAATCCAGCTTGACCAATACAGTGACAAAAAACGAAAAACAGAAGTACAATAGTCTATGGCCAAAGGGATTTCAATGCCCTTTTCTTCCTGGGGGCTAAGTCTGTTAGTGAATGACAGAAGAGCTACCACAAGGCTCAGTGACATCCTTCAGGCTCAGGGGAAAGGAGGCTGAAGGCAAAGATTGATCCAGCCAGTCAGGAGTAAGTATTCTAATGCAGAGGATGGGGAGACTGGGCCAAGTATTGCCCCAAGTGTTTGCTTCTCCTTTGTCCCAACTCATGTTGACAGACATTCTGGGAAAGCTGGGCTGGAGAGAAGAGAGGGCTGCCTGGGTCTGGCAGGCTCAGACCAAGGGAAGGACCAGCTGGCTGCTCCTTCCCAGGAAGACACTCTTCTGGTCTGAAACCAGCTCAGGTGGATGCTGCCTCAGCCAGATGCAGGGCTTCGCCTGGAGTGGGTCACTCGCAGATGCAGTGCTTCTAGGATGCCACTGTCACACCCAGCAGGAGAAGCAGGGCTCTGTAGGATGCACGCTCACGACCCAGCAGGCACCTAGTGTCACCGCTTGTTCCAGCCAAGGGACCAGCTGGTGAGTGCAGATTCATCCTGGTTTCTGGCCCTGCTAGGCTGAGCCACTCAGCCGGCAGTTCCAGCCCTGTGAGCTATTTCTTTTTTGCCCAGAAGCCAAAGTTAAGAATAAAATCAAAGTTCCAGAGATACCTCTGCTATGGGTGCAGGAAGCCCAGCTCTGTCTCCTCCTCTGAGAGGACAGTTAATAACTTCTAGTGGGTGGTGACGTAGGAAGTCTCTGCTCCACAGTAAAGTGCCCGTGGTGCACAGCAGTAGGATCTGCAGCGGCCCCTTCTCTCTGCGACCTCCCACCAGGCACCTGCTTCCTTGAGGATTCCCTGCTCTGTGCTACTCAACAGCAGGGCCAGTGTGAAGTGAGAGATGCTCATGAGTTGAACTTGGTCCCCCAAAGACACGGAAGTCTTGACCTCATGCTCCAAATGAGACGTGTGAGTGGCTTGGGGCTGCCCAGGGGTCAGGGGAGCACAAGTCTGGCTGCATCTGGGTGGCCTGGGATGATGTATCTGGTCATGTGCCTTCCTGCCTGGCCCTGTTCCTCCACTGTGCCCTCTGGCCACCACAAATGAGCAGCTCTGCCCTCCCTGCCCTTCCCCTGTGATGCTCCTGTCTCTGAGCCATCTGACCCTGGACAAGACGAATTAAACCTCCTCCTTTAAGTTTCAGTGTTGAGTACTAAGAACAGACTAATACATGACCCTATCTGGATGGACTCTGAAGATCTGGCTGAATTACAGGTCCTGAGCTCTGGTCTTCCTGGATTCCCAGGAGGGTACTGAATCCATGACAAAAGCTGTTGGCTAGACTATGCCCCACTCTGAGTCCATATGCTGGAGTCCTGGCCAGAAGACCTAAGAGTGTGGCCTTGCATGGACAGTCTTCACAGAGTTCATTCAATCAAAATGAAGTCAATAGGGCATCCCCTGGTGGTGACCCCAGAAAAGACAACTCTGGAACAGGGAAGAGGAAATGGCAGTCAGCAGCCCAGGAACTCCTGGAGCCACCAGAAGAGGAACAGTCTCCTGGCAGCTTGGAAGGAGCCAGAAAGCCAACACCATGACCTTGGGCTCAAGAAAGTGCAAGTGTTGGGGGTCAGCCCCACACCTCAGGTCACCTTGTTAGGGCAGTCCTGCAGGCCACAAGGTGACCATGCAAGGAACCTCTCTTCCTGAGGCCCCTGTGGGTCTCTACTGAGGCGTCTCAGAGACTGACTGGCAATTAGGGACCCTGGACAGCTCCTGTCAGTGACCCAGCCTGACAGGAGGGAGGGGGACAGAGCCTCTCACTGGCAGCCAGGGCAGTCAGAGTGATGCCCAGAGGACCTGTCCAGATATCGTCCCTCTGACCAGGATGCCCGCACATTCCTGACAGGATGACCACTCTCCCAGTCCCCTGAGTCCTCTATCGTGCCCTGGACTGCCAGGCCAGTAGCTAATTCATTCACGGTAGATACCATTCACAAGGTGGGAGGTCACATCTGCACTTATTCACTAATGACATCTCCGTGTCTCTGTCTACTTGGTCTCAGTGATTTTCCACTGGATGTGCAATACATTCCAGCTCCAGGATAGTCAGAGCTGTAGGAGCCACAGGTGCAGAAGGCAACATCCGCTGGAGGCCTCAGGGAGAAGGATGCCAGGTCTGTAGCCAGTGCAGGGTGTCAGGGGCCGCTCCCAAAAGGTTTATGTTCAGGTTTCCACTGGAACCAGGCCAATGACAGACAGCTCATCAGTGGACAGAGGCAAGTGCTCCCAGGCCGAGGTGGGACCTATGGTCCAGACCGAGCAAGTACTGTTCCCCAAGGGTCTGCCAGATGAGATAGAAGTTTCCAACACAGAGCAGACCCAGGCTGGGCTCCTATGCTGTGCCAAGTCTGCCCATCCTGCCTCCCTGAGTGTGCTGGGGTGGTGGACTGCACCTCGCTGGCTGGGACCCAGGTGCCCTGG
This sequence comes from Petromus typicus, assembly GCA_004026965.1. Classification (NCBI taxonomy): domain Eukaryota; kingdom Metazoa; phylum Chordata; class Mammalia; order Rodentia; family Petromuridae; genus Petromus; species Petromus typicus. The sequence goes on from PVIR01000592.1 coordinate 68,086, forward strand.
ACAGCAGACTGTGCTGCTGGGATGCCAACTATCTAGCTCTATGCCAGGGGAGTGGACCCTTCATGCTCAGATGACAAGGACCCCCTGGCCAGTGGCTGGCCTGGGGAGAAAGGACTTGGAACAAGCCAGCCTGTGCACCTCAGCCGCGTCCTTGTGGGGCTGAGTGCTCCTCTCTGAGCTGGCAGAAGAGGTGGGTACATGGCTGGCCTATCACTATGACCTGTCACCATAGCTGGACATAGCAGATGGGCACCATGCGGCCCCCTGAGTCTGGCACACACCATGCCATGCACCAGGGCAGCATGTCCTTCTGCTGCCCAGGGCTGGAATGCAGCACAGACACACACAGACACTAAAGCTGATGCTAGCAGGGACTCAGAGCTGCAGGGGAATCAGGGTGACAACAGAGAGTGGGTTGTGAGGCCAGGCAGTGAGCCACGTGCAGGAGAAGCAAGCTTTCCTAGCCCCATCCAGGGAAGCAGGACATGGAGGCCAGGGTGAGGGGGCAGGAGCCCCAACACCAAAAGAGGGACCCAGAGCTGAGCTATGTCCTGGGCTCCACAGAGAACAGAGGGGACCACAGACCCCACTGTGATGAGATTCTGGGGCCCCCCAAGAAACATGCTGCCTGCCAGCCCATGCAGATGTTCGAGGTGCTGTCTCACAGTACTCACCACCCCAGGCTGGGAAAGGGCACCTAGACTATTGAGGGCTGTCGCTGGGCCTGAACTGGTGACTCACCATGGAACAGATATAACCTGCAGGGAAGCCATGGCTACCAGCTGCCTCAGGTAATTCTCTACAGTGAGCCTGAGCTCAGGGCCTTCACACAGGATTCAATGTCTAGCAGAAGCCATAAGGAAGGAAACAAAGAGACAACAAGCGTGTCCCTTTAGAAGCACTCTCTTCCTGTCACTGTTCCATTTCCCAGGGCAGGGGAGGAGGCAGCCCCAGCATCCCACACCTGGCTGGCACCTGCCCTGTGTCCCTGCCTCCCAGGCCTGGGCAGTGTGGAGGATTGCTGAGCTCAGCTCCCAGGCCCTGTCTGTGTCAGGGTTACTAGAAAGGGGGAACCAGCAGATTAAGCCAGTTCCCAGGGGACCCTGTTGCAATCACCCTACCTGGGCTGTACAGCTTCTCCTCCAGACAGACTCCCTCCAGCTGGGGGAAAAGGTCCCCATGAGTTATGATGCAGACATTGCCCTCACCACAAGGATCTGATGAAGGAACTGTGACACATTCCTCCTTGGCTGCACTCAGGACCTGCCCTCAGTGTGCCTGCCACACTCTCCTGCAGGAGTACAAGGCTCCTCACAGCCTCTGGGGTTTTCCAGGGACCCAAGATCCCTTGGCTTTACCCTGGGGAGCTCAACTGTGCTGGGTCCCATTCCCAGGCCTGGCATCCCTGAGAACACAGCAGGGCACACAGAGGAATGGCATCTGCAAGCAGGAACATGAAGAACTAGGCCCACGCTTTGGTTTTGCCTCCGGCCCCGGGCCCCTGTGACCATGAGTTTCTGTGTCTAAAGCCTCAGTCTGGGAACTCGGTCCCAGCAGCAGAGTAGAGAGTCCGGGAGGCCTCAGTTCGGTGGGCACCGAGGGCTCCAACTTGAGTGACACTGTGCCTGGGCACCCTGCACCCAGGGGCTGTGGCCCCTGAGACCAGGCATGTCCCAGGGACATGGGTGGTTCAGGAGCCAGGCCACCCTTCCTCCCCTGCTGTCCTCCATTCCGGCCTCCCAGGGACTCCTATGACAACACAGGAAGTGTCATAACCCCCAGCTAGCAGCCTGTGGGACTGAGGATGGAGCCTGCCCCTCCCTGGACAAGTGTCCGAGCTCAGCGATGAGCTCGTCATCCACACACCAGTTCAGGGGTATGATTGAAGGCCGAGACCAGCGCTGCCCTCTCTGCTGACAGGCTGGCACTGGCATGGACACATCCTTTCCTTCTTGTACAGGAAGGCTGGATGCACGCTCTGCAACCCTCTGGGCTCCAGCTCACCTCCAGGCCCTGGCACCCTGGCTGCCTCCCCACATTGTCTCAGAGGAGCCCGAGCCCAGCCATTCCCCTGGGGTTGGTTTTTACAGTGATGCTGTCCCCAGGATGGTGAGCTCCCACTCAGTGCCAGACAGTAAGTGCTTTTATCCTGGAAGAACCTGAAGTCTGCTGCAACTCCCCATTGAAGCCTGAAAGCAGCCAGTGTCATCTCATAAACCAATGGGTGAGATTGTGTTCCAATAAAACTTTATTTACAGAAGCAGGTGGAGGGCCAACCCCTTTGCTCATGCTGCTGTAGTTGACTCTCATGAAGTCCTGAGGCCCCAAAGGGTCTGGCTGAAATCACTCAAAGGCTACCATCCACCCCAAAGCCTACCTCCAACCCCAGAGCCACTGGAGAAGTGTTTCCCAAACAGGATTCCAGAGAACCCTTGGAGGCAGTGTGCACACTCAGCAGCCCATGATCAACAGGCAGAACAAATGCTCCACTCTCCTCTCATGGAGATGAAGCAGATGCCGGGGCCAGGTGCAGGGCATTGGAAACAGGCAGGGCGCAGCTCCCAGTGCACTTAGCAGGCCATACGTCAATGAGGTGAGGAAATGGTCCCTCTGGGATCCTGGGAAGCCATCCTGCACCACACCTCACACAGGGAGCGGCCTGAAGCAACCTTCTGCTGCTCACTGCTCTTCCAGCAAAATCCACATCACCCTGCTGCCTCCAGGGAAAACTGTCCAGCACCCCACAGACTGGACCAAGAAGTCCTTCTGAGGCTGCTGTCCACACCCTGGTGCCCAGCAGCCAGCGTGACTCTGAGGTGGGTGAGTGGCCTGAGCATGGTATGGTACAAAGCACAGAGCCCAGGGGTCCCCAGGGGCAGTGCCTGCCTTCTGCCCATGCAGGGCAGCTTCCACAAGCATGGCCAGCAATACCAGAACTCAAACCAACCAACTGGCACTTCAGTGCCAGGGCATCCACCTGCAGTTCCTTCTCAGCCCAGTTGGGCATTCTCACTCAGCCAGGGTCCAGTACAGTTCTGGGGACCACGGCCACTGGGGCAGCAGTTGGGGTAGAGGAGGTGGCGGCTCTCCTGGAGTCCCCAGCTGGGTCATGGGGATGGCACGAGACCATCAGGTGACACTGGACTCAGGCAGACCTCATCTGAGCAAGTGTGTTTAGTAAGAGACAATTAGCACCGTCAGAGCCTGGAGATGGAACCCCCACCCCACCTGGGTGTCATGGGGGGGACACACCAGAGGGAGGGCCAGGGCCTCCCCATGGGCCTCTGTTCACTCTCAGCTCCCCCACTGATGGTCTCAGCCATCTCCAGGTCTGTCTTAATCACTTTTCTCATCGCCAGGAAAAAATATTCAACACCCGTAGCTTAAAGGAGAGGACTATTCTGGCTTATTCAGATTTAAATGTTTCGGTCCTTGCATGGCCAGTTGACATGGTGGCACTGAGGGAAGCTGCTTGTGCCAGGGTGAGCAGAAAGCTGAGAGGGAAGGAAGGAGCTTGAGAAGGAGAGGGACCTTTCTTGTCAGGCCACATCGATCTCCTCTCTGGACCTCCTGTCGACACGGTACGAGCTTCCTCTGCACATGGGGCTCAGAAGCCATCTAGATCTAACCATAACAAGAACCCTGTCCATCCCTACTCCCAGCCCCACCACCCAGGGCAGGCCCCTAGCTCTGCATGCACCCAGGCATCCACACTGGACAACGCCACAGCTAGAATCATGGATGTCCTCACACACCCTTGCTGGAGGCTGGGCCCCAGCTTGGTCTTAGAGGGGTTTATGTTTAGGAGAAGAGGACTCATGGCAGCTCAGGTCCTGAACATGGGCCCCTCTCTTCCTGTCTCTCACAGCAGCCATGAGGTGAACAGGCCTCATCACGCTCCCCCAGCACAGGGCACTGAGATGCCACACACCCAGGCTATGCAGCCAACCTGCTGTAGTCTGAGGGAAACCATTCACTGTTAGCTGAGCACCTCAGGACTCGGCCCTGCGATAGGAAACTAATGGCCAAAGACCTCTAAGATGGCAGCTCCCATGTGGAATAGGAAACCCTATAAATTTCCTCTGTCTTGCTGCCCGTTGAGTCTCCCCACTCGGTCAATAGGTCCACCTTGTTATAAACAGCATTTCTCCTATCTCTGAGGGAGGAGACCTTCCGATTGTTTTCCTCGGCTCTCCATCCCCAGCCACTCTTCCGCATGGCTCTCCCACCAGGGCTGGCCATGTGTCCCCCTCTGCACTGTCTGGGAGGCAGTTGGCCCCACTGAGGTGGGAGAGAGAGAGGAGGGGTTCCTCCACAGAAGGAGCTTAAAGACCAGAAAGGAAAAGAGAAAGCGGGTTTCTAGACATCACAGAAGTGCCAGTCCCGACAGCTGGGCTCAGCCAGGAAAGACAAGATGTGCTGGGCATGGCCACTTGTGGGGTACTGAGATGATCTTTGTGGAGACCACACAGAGCAGCCCCTAAGGACTCTGCCACACGTGGGTCACATGCATCACAGACTGTCGAAGCAGCTGAAAGTGCCCCCACACTTTGTAATTCATTGTCATCTCTACACTGGCATTGAGCCCTGCCCCTGCTAGGGACCTGGCCACCATGACAGTCCCTCAAAGGTCCCTCCATGGAGCAAGGGGACCTGTCCCTGAGGAGAGTGAACCACGTGCCAGCTCAGCTGCTCCCTTCTTGGACACTGGCTGCTGGGCCCTGAACTATCCCCTGGCCCACCCCTGCCCTGCAGATCTTGGCTCTGAATCTGAGCTCTCGCCCTGGCCTGGATCTTGCTCAGAGCTGGGCTCAGGAACTGAGCCCAGGGTGGTCACCACCCAGTACTCACATGGCCCCTGGGCTCTGTCCACTCTAGCCTCTCTCCCACACAGCTTTGCCCACTGCAACTGGCCCTTGGGAGCCTGTCAGGTCACACCAGCCTGCTCGCCTGTGCCTTTCCCATCTCGCTTGGACCCTCACACTGTGAGTGCCACCCTGGCTGCCCTTCTCAGCCCTGCTTCCCTTCTGGCTCTGCCACCACCCTTCCTGCCCTGCCACTACCACCCTGACACAGACCTCCTCTGCATGACTGGCTTGCTCCTTCCACTGGTCATCTGTCCATCTGACTGCTCCCTCTGGAGGAAGGGAAGGCGTGTCCTCGGCTGACCAGAGTGCTGAATGTAGCTGGTGCTCAGTCTACCCTTTCCAGCCAGGAAAGTGGAATTCTGTGGTGGATGCGGACTGGGCCCCAGGGCAGGGTCCTGAGATGTCTGCTCACCCCACCCTGCAGGGACACTCTGTGAGCCACAGGATCCCTGGGCCTCAGGGAGATCTTTTGCTTTGCAGGCCCTTCTCCAAAGTTTGCATGTGGAACAGGGAAGGATGGGCCCCAGAAATCACAACCACTGTGCAAAAGTGCTCACCAGAGCCAAAACCCTGAACATTCCTCAAGTCTTGACTCCTGGGACCCAGGGCATGTCTATGACCTTCTCTAGACAAGGAGACGTGGCCAAGACAGGCACCTCAAGGTCAGATTGTAAGAGTTATCAGCCGGTCCCACACCCAGTGATGGCACCTTCTACCAGAGCCTCGGGGAGAAGGGAACCCCAGGGATTCCCTGAGCCCTGCAGCCCAGAGGAGGCAGGACCCCCTCGGAGGCCTCCCAGAGTGCCTGGTCCCGCCGACACCAGACTACAGACCCCAGGGCACACATGTGAGAGAAGAGGTCAAAGTCTCACCTCCATGTCCCCACCACTAGCACTTCCACAGGCATATTATTCCTCTGACAAACATGGCTCCCCTGCTACTGAAAGAAATTTCTGGAAAGGAAACTTCCTCCCTTGATTATGTCATACTGTCAACCCCGGGGGACAGAAGAGGAGACAGAGGTCTGTGAGACCCGCTGAGCCCGGGCCTGAGCAGAAAAGCATCCTTGCGAGGCAGAATTGTGGCAGACACTCTGGAACTGGGCAGCGGCCACTGGAGGGACCATGCTCAAGCACCACGGGGCCGTGGCCTGCTGCCTCCTCCTCAGTACAAGGCTGATAACACATACTCCGCAGTGGACTCTTGGGAGCACTCTCAAGCTACATCAGACAACAGCACACACTGGGCCCCTCCCACTGAGTACAAGGTGAGCAGGAAATTCTCCAAGCCCAGGAGGACTGCGGGGCTGATCCCTCCATGACAGTTCAAGTCTCAGTCCCTCTTATGCTGCCTTCCCTCCAGGGCAAGGACAGGAGCCCGGGGGCTGTCACCCCACCAGGCTCCTCGAGGCTGATCCCACCCACCACCCTCTGTGAGGTGGCCCTGCTGGGCAACCCCTCCCAATTCACCCCCAGAACCTGGCTTGTCCTCCTAGGACCTGCCAGAGGTGTGGCTTTGTGATGCTGCCTCTGCTGTCCTTCCCTGCCTTTCTTTGTCTTCATTCCCCAAATGCACCTTTAAACTCCTCACAAAGTGGGGACAGAGACACTTAAGAGGCACTAAACGCAATGCTCTGGAGCAGGAGTGTGCAGAGGCTGCATGGCAGAGGCCTTAATGAGCTGCAGCTCATCACCCACTCAGAGTAGAACAGTGCTGACCAGCAAAAGCAGAGGCAGCAGCGTGCTCGGGGCTGTGCAGGGCTCGTGTGCACCACAGCGCCATCACCTGTGAGGTGAGCAGGGCCGCGGTCACTATCCGGACTGCAGCTCACAGGACGCGCCCCTCCACGTAGATTCAGTGAGTCCCAATTAGGAGGCTAAAGACCAGCCTCACAGTCTACAGAGCCCCAATATCTCCTAGGGCTCCTGCCTCTCATTTGCTCTTTGATGCCTTATCCCAATTAAGACACTCAGAACTTTTGAAGTTCATGAGTCATTTGCTTCAAATATCTTTAAATTAAGGACAGATTCACTTCCCTGTAGCAAACATCCCGTAACTTAATTAAGAGAGTTTCAGCATCCAAACTGCCATCGAGAAGGGGCAGAGCAGGATGTGTCCCCACCCGGGGCTCTGCTCCTGGCCTCCTTCCACTCCCGTTCTGGTGCTTAGGAAATGTTTCAGTGCCACTAGATTCACTGCACCACATGCTGCCCAAGCCTGCTGGCCACCAGGGTGCAGAGAAAATAATGCCAGCCTGTCTTCATGCCTGCAGTGAGACACATCTAATGGACACAATGGCTCCTCTGACAAGGACAAAGCAACTTCAAGTCACACTTGGAAAGGTGTGAGTGGGCGGCAATGTAAGAGTTGCCAGGCGGGACTCCGGAGAGAGAAAACCTGGCAGCCTTGGGCTGGAGATCAGGAGAACGTGCCGAGTAGGCGACCCCCAAGCCAACAGCTGAGAGAGTGCTGGGCTCATCCAGACAGCCCAAGAGCCCGAGGTCAGGGCAATGTGCAGCTCTGCGGACCTCTCAGGAGCGGCGCCCATACACCCAGCACACAGGGGCAGGTGCAGACCCCAAGCCCCTCACCAGCTCATTCTACAAGGTGGAAAACCAGAGCCTAGGAAGTGGCTTTGCGCAGCTCCTGAGAGACTCTGAGGCTCAAGACTCACAGCATGCGCGGCGATAGATCGGCTGTTACAGGACAGGGCCTCCTCGCTCCCGCTCAGGCAGCCTCCTGACCCATCTGACGCTCCCCTTCTGCCAGTGTTCCTGAGAGCTGAGCTCCTTCCGCTGTGAGTCTGCACCAGGTGATTTTCCATCCCAAGCACTGCCGGGCTCGCGTCATCTACACCTCTGCGTGGAGCACCAAGGTCAGCCACAAGGCCACGTCACCTCAAAGACAACCAAACAAAGCCGGCAGCAGCAAACTGGCATGATGCTGGCAATCACCTCCGTCACCACCATCACCATCATCACCACTATTGTCATCTTTATCATCATCCACCACCATCATCATCACTTTCATTGTCACCAATAATTTCATAACCACTGTCATCACCACTGCCACTGTTTTCATCACCATCCCCTTTGTCACCATTACCCTTATAGAGCACAGGACAGGTGCTGTCCAGTCTTTCCAACAACATTAGGTTAAGTCGCTCTGTTGTTCCCAGGAAGGCACAGAGAAGACAAGCAGGTCCACCGACTCACAAGGAGAGGCTCCAGCTGCAACCCCACAGAGCCTTAGCACTGAGGGATTTCAGAGTTCCCATGTCAACACCCTGGCACCACTGCGCCAGGACACGGTGCTGTGAATCCACAGGAAATGTACTGGCCATTTCTAAAAGCTTCTTTACTGAAACAAACAGAAAACTCACCCTCAAACCTGATGCCTAAAACTCCCTCTGGACAGCGGAACTGACTTAACAAATGTGAGTCCCTTCCTAAGCTCACTTTCAGGTTTAAGGAACCCTCTGGTTGTGAATGGGCAAACCTGGGTGTTACAAGCCTCTCCAGCCCCTGCTGACCAAACTCTGCGACACTGGCCACCATGTCCACCTGGCCTTCAGGTTCTGCACTGCACTCACTGATTCTGAGTGTCCCAGACCCATCCTGGGGTCCAACTGCAATGGCTCCTGCTCCAGTGAGCTGAGTAGTGACGACCCCTGAGGGACCATTGGCATATCCTCTTCTCTCCGCACAGCCCAGCCCCAGAGCAGCCACAGCAGACAGAGCTTCCTTTCCCCACGGGAATCCTTTTCCAGAATTAACATTTCGCTGCAAACACACATATTTTCCCCCTTCTAGATTTGTTTTGCTAAACAAATTAATCTAGCACCATATTATATTATGAAGAACCATAAATCTTTTCCGAGATAAGCATCTGTCACGTTGGATTAGCAGCATCCAATGTACTGTGAATTAATTTGCTAGCTTTCTAACACTATCCCGAGCATTTAACTTTAGTAATAACAAACGTAATTTGGAATAAGTGGGAACTTGTTTTCTCATCCATATGTGTATAGTAAGGGACATATACAGAGGTGACAGGAAGTGGGAGTGGGAATGAATTCTACCTCAGTGACGGTGGTGAGTTTACAGAGGTAAAAACATCGTGTGGAATGTGTGCAGGTCTGCGAAGTCTGGGTGTTCCAGGGGAGGCAGCCCCACAGGACCCTAGACCTCTCCCAGGGAACCCTGAGCTCCCTCCCACACTCAGACCAGTCCTTGGCCCTGGCACCGATTCTCAGATGCTGCACCCAAATTTGAGGTGCTTCTCAGTGGCAAGGGGGGCAGAGTGGAAACAGCAGGTTTTCTCCTTCTAATGGGGGGGAAGGAGAGAGGGATGGAGGAGAGAGGGAGGGGAGGGTAGAGAAAGGAAGGAAAGAGAAAGAAAGGGGAGGGATGCGGAAGGGGAAGGGGAGAGGAAGAGAAGGAGAGGGGAGGAGAAGAGGGCAGGGAGAAAGGGAGGAAAAGCAAGAGGGGAAGGAATCATGGTCTCACGAACTCAGCCCAACATGAGATCCTGTCCAGCCATGGCCCACAGCTTGCCTGCCCAAGCTCTAAGGTGCCCCAGTCAAATAGTCTCCTCAGACCCAGGCACGGGGGCGCTGTGCCAGCTGGCAGCAGGGGAGCTCTGGGAAGCCATCCTCCTTGCCTTGGATAGACGTGCAGAGCCCAACCTGGAGGGTGTACAGGGGTGAGCAGTGACACCGGATGCTGCATGGCACCTCCTACCCCTCCGGCCAGCGTCCTGAACTGGCATCCTGTTTACAGAGTTGAGAAGATCCCTGTGTCCAGGATGTGCCAGACATGTCCAGGCCCTCCTGTGAACTTCTGAGTCACCAGCAGCAAAGGAAGGGGATCCAGGTGCCCGGGAAGGACAGGACACGGCCTGAACTCTGTGCCACAGTAGCTAGACAAGGACGAGGACTATGCCCGGAATTCCCAAGGACTCCTCCCACCTGGCCTCGGTCTCTCCCAGCCAGGAACAGGCTCCCCAGGAGTCACCCCACCCTTCAGGCCCCAACCTGAAGGTTCCAGAGATGCCCTGCAGTCCCTCAACCGCTCCAGAGACATCAAGGCCTGATGCCTGCTTCCAGGACAAGACACAGGGCGCCCACCTGTCCTGCTGCTGCACCCCGGCCAACCAGCACCCTGGAAGCACCCAGGAGCCTCGGATGACCCTCCCAAGCCCCTTGCACCCACAGCCAGCACAGGCTGTGGAGGAAGCACCTACCTGAGGTCTCGCCTAGAACCCGAGGAGGGTTGGTATTTTTTCCGGTGCTGCTGGGGCTGGGGGAAGGCTCTGTTGTGCTGACCCCCACAGCAACCTTCCTCCAGGGTTCCAGGGATGTGGTGAGGCCCCGGGTCTGCAGCGTGATGGAGGTGGCTGTGGTGGTCGTTGTGGTGGCCACTGTTGTCTTCCGTGTTTGCAGAACAGAGACTGTGGTGGGGCCATACAGGCTGGGGAAGGTGTTGGCCTCAGGGGCCTCCTCATCCCCCGTGGGTCCCCAGGCAATGAACTCTGTCTCTGTTGTGGGCCGGCCACCCCGGAAGTCGAAGCTGTTGAGCGCAGTGTCCTGCGTGTGCCTCCGGCCCCGCCTCAGCTGGCTCTGCTGCTCTGCTGCCCCGGGGGCCACCACCACTGAGGATGAGGATGAGGACGAAGAGGCCAGGGAGGAGCCAGGTTTAGTGGCAGCAGGGGGCTTGGCTAGGCTGCCCTCATGTCCAGGGGAGGCCACGTGGTCCCTAGGCCTGTGAGCCCGCCGGGCGCGTGACACCTGCATCTGTACATGGGCCCGCTCCACGCGGGGCACTCGGAGGCTCCACATAGGTGTAGGGGGTCGGGGTGGCTGTCCACTCCGCAGACTCCACAGACGAGGAGGCCGCTGGGCTGGGCGATGCATTAGCCGGAACTCGGGGCCTGGGCCCAGTGACTCACAGGACGGGAAATCCACGGCGAGCTGCAGCATGGCTATCAGTATCCAAGCATGGCTTCCAAGGGAGCGGCCCGGCCAGCGGATGGACATGGAGCTGTGTGAAGAGAGGACAGCTGTCAGTCATGGCTGGACACAGCCAACAGAGGGCGCCCGTGGGGACAGGGGCTCTGTCCTTGGAAGAGCTCGCTCCTCCCCCAGGACCATGGCCCTCCTGGCCCCAGACAACTCCCAGGGACTGCACTGCAGCAGGCTGCTCAGCCCACAGGCTCCCCAGGCAGCGACCATTGATGAACAGAGCCCTTTCCTAGGGGGAGGAGGGAAACACACGTCCCAGTGTCAGCCCTGGCACAACAAGGCCATGAAATATGCCCTCTTGCTCTCAGAGGACCTAGGGGACAGTGATGGAAGCTGCCAGGCTCCGGGCAGGTGCTGCTCATCCCCAGCCAGGCTCGGCTCTGACCAGCAGACTCGCCAGCCAGTGCCACATGACTTCCTGGGCATGGGGAGCACGGCAGGTACCAAGGTGTAGCCGATGCCCCTCTTTTGCAGCGCAGGTCACTGAGGACTGATCGGTGCCACTTGAAGCCCACTCTTGTCATCAGCCTCACGTCTGAAAGGTGAAACAAATCCCTGAACTTCCAGGCGGCTGTGGTGAGGTAGAGTGGGGTGTGGGGCCACCGTGAGCAGCCATGCCAGACAGGCTGACAGTCCCCTGGGGGCGTGTGTGTTGGGCACCCAGTGGGGGGCATGAGCCCACAATGTGCAGGGGTGTAGCTGCATCCTCGGTGTGCATGTGCTCATGCAATGTGTCTGTGAGTGTGTTTCTGGGTGTGAGACAGTGTGCAAGGTGGGAGTGTTGGTGTATATCCCTGTGTGATGTGTCCTTGTGTGTGTATGCACATCTACGTGTTTCATTGTGTGCAACTGTAGCTGTGTGTTCACATATGTGTGTACACTCCACCGTGGCTATCATGACTACCTGGAAACAAGTTGGTGCATGGCCACTGGGAGGTACAGAAACTCACTAAGGCACACTGGTGACCAAACAGGAAGTTGCAGCCGTTACTGCCCACACAGCTTCCCCACAAGAGGCAGGAGCCTCAGCAGCCAACACTTCTTCCCTGGTCTCCACACTATGGAGCCAGACTCAGGGCGGGGCAGGGCCCATCCTCACTGTGCAGGGAGGTTTAAGTCGGTGTGAACCGGCCCTGCACACTCCAAGGGCTGCCAGTGACTGGCAAAGGTCTCGGCCCCTACTCCCTGCAGGTCTGGAGCAACCAGACCCGGGGAGAAACAGGCTGCTCTGAACAGGTCAGGCCTCCTTGGGCTCCCCAAGGCCCCGAGAGCTCACTAGGCCTCATCAGACCCTCTAGGCCCCACTAGCGTGGGCTCAAACACACACACACACACACACACACACACACATATACACAACATACACCCCCTGGCCAGGGCGGCTGCACTGAAGTGAGCAGCGGTGAGCGCCTGTCATCAGCACGTGGAGAAATATCGCTCCCGGAAATGAAAACCACAGCACCTCAGCCCAGTCTGAATCCCCAGCATAACTTCGTACACAAGATATTTCTGTGATTTTTTCACCAATCATCATGGGCTGTAATTGGTTACCATAGAAACCCCCTCATTTCCAAGACACCCAGCTGTTATGTAGAAAACCCAGCCATTGCAATGTGGCGGGGAGGCGGGTCTGCTTCTCCTCTTCCAGTCCTGCTTGCTCCTTTTTAAGTGGTGCATTTGATCAGAGGGAAAACAGAGTAGAGGAGGAATGCTGGGAGGGCCGGGCCGCAGTGAGGAGGGACCAGGCAGGGCAGGGTGTGGCTTGCTCAGGCACACTCAGGCTGACACTGAAGGCCACCCAGACCTGCCCATCCAGCACTCAGGCGGGGGCTTCCTGGTGAGGGCACAAGCAGGCCTGGCCGCTCCTCAGGAGCCCTGAGCCCACGCGGCCTTCATGCCTCACTCTGGAGCTGGCCGCAGCAGTAGGCAGGAGTGTCCTCTGTGGTCCCTGGGTGCCCTCAGTGCACCATGAAGCATGTGCCATGGCACGTGGGGATCCACATACCGAAGAAGGAGGGCTGCACATGGTTACTGGCCACAACATCCCCATCCAGAGGGTGCACCAGGGTTGGGGGCCATTCATCTCAAGTACGTGTCACACACACTGTATCCATAGGAGAACTTCAAGCATCGAGGTGGCCAGGATGACCTGGTCATGATGGGAGAGCAGAATTCCCAGGACACTCAGTCACCCGGCCAGCAATCTGCCCACTGACAAGTGCCTCTGTCCAGGGTGGTCCGTCACAAGGACCTAGAGCAGGAGGCACAGGCATCCCCAGCAGCCAGATACTCAAACGCAGTGGTGCACCAGCTGCAGCAGAGCAGGCTGGCAGCACGGGGTGGGTCCGGTGGAAGCTGCTGCTGCTCCGCTGTACCCAGGAGGAGTCTGCTCATAAGGGTGATCAGATGGGCAAACCTAGAGGCAGAGAGGAGCCTAGTGGATGTCAGGGCTGATAAGGAAAGGGCAAGGAGTATGACCATCACTGAGCCCCAGTTTCCTTTGGGGTGACATAATGCTCTGGAAGTTACTGGGGGGTGGATGCACGTAGACCACAGCATAGAGATCAGATCTCAATACAAATGAAGAGAGCACAGCAGAGAAGGGACAAGTACAGGGATGTGGGGGCAGGTGTGGGACAGCTGTGTGGCCCTGGATCCTGTCCTCTGGCCTGGCAGGTGGATGGGGACCGGAGCAGTTTCTCCATGCGACAGCTGCATTGCTAGGAGTGCAGATGAAACTACGGGGCTACCCCATGCCATCCTCCTTGGGGCTCCCCACAGCAAGCTTCCCTCCCCACTCAAGAGCAGAGACCCATGTCCACTCCTGTGAGACAAGCCAGGGACAGCTGTCATTGGGCAGCTTCAAAACCACTTTGCAAAGCAACATGCCAAGTCCCAGAGCCGCCCACACCCCCAACGCCCCGTGGGAAGCGCTGCTCCGTCTCCTTTATTTTCCAGTTTGCAGCTTTCTTGCTTCTCTTCCTTTTAAATTTTTATTGAAATCTTTTTTCCCCTAGAACAGTTTAATAAGATTCAGTGAATTGAAATGCAATTCACCACCTCCTGTATATTTTCTTCACAGAAGAAAATCACTGTCAATTAAGGGAGACAGAGACATCTCTTACCTGGGGCCTCACCTCTCGGGGGTGGAGTTGGGGGCCCCTTCTGTAAGGGCTGGTCCTCCCTGCTGGGACACAGGCACAGGTGTGGCAGGGAGCCCAGAGTTGTGCAACAAGGGCCTTCCGGCCTCCTCTGGGAGGGTCATGACTGTAGAGCTGTCTGGCAGGTGGCCAGCCCTCACCAGCCCTGCTGCGACTCCCACAACTCAGCACCTCCCATCTGCCACCCTGTAGCTGGAACTCTGTGAGGACAACACTGTTTGCTGGGGCAATTGATCCCCAGCAGCCCCAGAGTACAGCCAGGAGTGACCCTGGGGGCACCACATGGGCAGAGTGGTTGGGGACACCATGAGGCTGTCTTGTCTCATGGAGTACTCACACTCAAGGAGGGCAGGTGTTGGGGCCTCATTCACCAGGGGACCCCCACTCAGCCCTCCAGGGCCTCACTTCTGAGTGGACAGGTGAGTTGCACATTTCAAATATTTTCAGAGCTATGCAAAACTGCGGGAGACAGAAAGCTCCCGGATGTTCCCTAGATCCACAGTGGACATAGGTCACGGTGTCACCTGGTGCAGTCACAGTTCAGGACAGACCAGTGCCTCATGCTGCTGATGAAACCAATAGTCTCACTGATATCACCCATCAGTACCCAGCAAATCTCAGGTTCCTCTCCCTCTGTCCTCAGTCTCCTCCCTGGAGGGTGCTGTTGGAAGCTGGTCACTTACACAGTGCCCACCCCTGGAGAGAATATCCACTGCTTTTTAAAAATTACTTTAAGACTCCCAAAGCCAAGCATGGTGCTTTATACCGGTGATTCTACATTCTAGGAGGCAGAGCCAGGAGGATCTCAAGTTCAAGACCAGTCTGAGTAGTCTGGTGACTTAGCATGACCTTGCCCCCCCCCAAAAAAGAAAATAAATAAAGGGAGGAAGGCTGGAGCTGGAGCTCCATGGTGTGAAGGCCCTGGTACCACACACCAAAAAGAGTTCCACTGGACAGAAGGGCAGGCAGGAAAAACTCTGGGCCAGACCAATAAGCAAGTGTCTCAATAGCGGCTGGGGCACGAGGACATCAGTCCCTCTCCTAGGACCTCCATCCAACATCCCACTTGCTTCTGAACTTGGGAATCCAAAGGAGGCACTGGGTTGTGGGTTATGGGGGTCAGCAGAAAGAACCCCAAGTACTCGAGCCCTAAGCAGGATCCTGAGGGCCCTGCTGACCCTTGGGGCAGATGCTTGCACCCTGGGCTCCTCCAGAGAACTGGAGGCTGTGAGGGGAGGGGGCACCCAACAAGCTCCACAGTGGCACCAGGATGGCAGTGAGTCTGCCAGAAGGCCGAGGTGCTGACCTGGGGTCCAGAGGGCCATCTCCACCACTGCCGGGCCCAGGCAGCCACACACAGCCCTGTCCTCTGGGGCTGGCCGTGTCCCCCAAGGCTCTGTATCAGAGCCTGGACCTTGCTTGGGGACCTGGCTCTGACAGGCCTCTCCTCTCTTGCTTCCTGGCAGCTTTGCTCCCCAGAGGCTCCTGCCCACTATATCCTGACTCCCAGACCAGAGACTGAAGTGCCACCTCCACCCCAAGAGAGGCCATCGTGCCCAGCCCACCCCGGAAGGAGCTGTGTGCCCTTTTCTGAGAAACCTTCCTAGCTAGGCCTCCTACTGAGTGCATTAAGCCATGACTCAGCCAATGGCACCTCATCTGCATATCATCCCGTGTCCCTTCGCTGTTCCCTGCCTTTCAGGACAGCTTCAGGTGTCCAGAAGGTTTCATCCTTGGGGCCCAGACTCCGAGCCTGACTCCTGCTGGTCCCACCTTGGCACTGCCACTGCTCCCTGTGGGAACTCGGGTGACCTGCTTAGCCACTTTGTGTCTCAATCCCACACCCCAGAAAAATGGGGCCCTCAGGGTGGGGTCTCTCCATAACACAGTGAATGCATCAGCCTGATGGGACCCCCATGACTGCTCTGCTCCAGGCCACACTGGCCAAAGCTTCCTCTCCTCCTGACAGCACCAGAACAGAGGTCTGCTGTGACTGCATCCCTGGAGGCTGCGCCACAGGCTTCGCAGGTGCGTGAAGGAGATGGAAGGATAGCAACACGCTGGCGTTCTGGTTGCCTGGGCAACGTGCCCACAAGCATTCCGAAGGAGTGAAGTGGTGACAGGCTGTAGGTGGCAGGACGGTGGGTGGCAGTGCTCTGGGTCCTGAGAGTGGGGGTCTGGCTTCTGCGTCTGCAGGAAAGCCCCCACGGCTCCCCACGGTCCTTGCTGAACCCCAATAGGGGCACAGAGCAGGCCCAATGCCCAGGCAGTGGCTGTGGTCCAGCAGATCCCCTGGGCTCACCTGCAGTCCCACATCCCATGGCACATCTGTGCCTGACCCAGGACATGAGCACCAGCTTCCCTGACCCCCACCAGCCACAGTGCCCAGTGCCCAGGGCCATGCTACCTCTGCTCTCTGCAGAAGGGATGATGTCCGAGATGGACCCACATGCCAACCCACCTCAGGGTCCCACACTGCCCTGGCTCCCTAAGCTCAGACAACCGCACAGCCCGCCCCAGGGCAGACCAAAGTCTCTGTCCCCAAACCTCACCCTGGAACTTGGCTTGGAGCCAGGAAGCCCAGGTTTTGCAGTGGCAAAGCTGGCCCCAAACATCTCAGTGGGTCCTGTGGCCACGGATAACCGTTAGGAAGGAGCAAAGGAGATGGCAGGACATGGGTGCCACAGACAGATGGCAAAGCATACTGTGGCCCTGGACATGGTGTAGGGGCCAAGTCCCTCTGCCAAGCCACACGGCCAACAAGAGGCCCCGAAAGCCCTAGGAACTAGGCCGACATGCAGAGACACACAGGTGCAACGCACGGGCTGAGTATGGCAAGAAAGACCTAGGGTCCATGGTGCGGCAGCATGGACCAAGCAGCCGCTGTGAGCCCGGCCCCAGCAATGGCCACACAGTAAGTGTCCCTCTGTTCTTGGTAGCTGGGAGAAGAGCCACCAGTTACACTTATTTGGAGAAAAAAAGAGAACCACCAAAATAGTAGCTGCGTCGCTCCGACAGCACAGCTCACTTCTGAGAAGCACAGCCGCAAGGAGGCGGCTCTCAGAGGGAGACGGTCATAGGGGGAGGGACACATCCCCATGGACAAGGTCCATAACCCATGGACACTGCACCTGGGGACAACACCATGACATCCTGTCCAAACTGACCCAAGGAGAAACTAAGCACTAGGTACCACAGCTACAAAGCGCCCAAGCCCGTGGTGCCCGATGCTCGCAAGAAGCATCTATTTCGGTTGTTGCCATTGTTACGTGGCATTCATGAAACTCCACACTCTGCCAGCCGCTCTTGAAGCCAAGAGGGGGCCGGGAGCTGTGGAGGAGGAGCTGCCTGGAGCCGTGCAAGGCCGGTTCCCACATTCCCAGGACTCGCAGAGTGAGACAAGACAGAAGGGCCTATGTGGGGTTGTGGGAGCTTGGGGGTCCAGGGAGACTGGGGTTACACCATGTACCTGGCCTCTCTTGGGGCCAGCAGGGTGACCAGGCCCAGACACCAGCAGAGGGCTTGCAGAGGCCAGGCTGTGTGTGTTGACATGGAGAGGAAGGACTGGACACCAGCCATGGGAGCTGTGGTCCCAGAACAGCTTTAGGCCTAGCACAAGCCAGTGCCCAGCAAGGCAGCGAGGGGAGTGATGGCTGGGCACCCACCCTGCTCCCTCAGCTCTCTGCTGACTCCCCCAAGCCGAGCTCAGACACCCCCGGGCACCCCCAGGATGTCCTCACTAGGGTTATCACCCACTTCAGGCCAGTGATCGAGGGCAGTCCTGTCTCTACAGAACCCTCCTCCCACTCATGGTGCGAGAGCCGTCCTGCCCTCCACTCCCCTGGACATAAAAACCAGAAAACACGTGTTTTAGGTGCTGCAAACTGCTTGCTCCACTGTTAGCATGCTGCCCTTTGGCACGAAAAAAAAACAATTCAACCACCTCCATCAGCAGAATCCACCCAGCACATGGCTCTGATTTATCGTAACTGTCTATGAAGCCTCTTTCAGGTTGGTGTAGTGCTGGGTTTCTCCTTCATACTCCTCAGCTGCACTGGACACCTTGTTCCCGTGCCATAGACTCGGCACTCAGGCTGCCCCATCCCTCCACCCTTCAGGCCCTCAGTTTCCTCTCCTGTAGGCACACTCGGCCAGGAGCTGGCGAGCTGAGGACAAAAGGTGCCCAGAATACCAGGGAGACCTGAGCAGCTGGGGCTCACCAGCAGGAGCACCGGCCTCTGCCAGGGCATGGGGAGCTGCTATGAGGACCCTCTTGCCCTCCTCCCTGCCACCTCCTTGGATCAGCAGCCCCTCAGCTTCACTCTGCCCAAGACTGGAGGGGCTGGCAGACCTAGTGCCCGCTCATCCACCTTGACGCCACCCCTCCCATCCTGTATCCTCAGGCCTCAGGGACCCCATCCTGCTGCCTAAACAGCTCCAGCCAAAGAGCCCCTGCCCCAGAAGCCTGGAACCCTGGCCTTCCTGGGGCCCCTGGTGTGTGCCCTTGTCCTCCCCATGGCTCAGGTCTCCCTTAACTGTGTGTGTTCCCGGTGACTGCTCTCCAAGGCCTGAGGCTGAAGGAGAAAGAGGGAGGGGAGGGAGAAGAGGGTGGGCCAGCGCTCACGCTCCTCCCTCAAAACATCCCACTCCGCCTGCTCCGGTCACCCCAACTTGGAGTCTCTCCGGATGGCATAGTCTGCGCCGAGGTCCAGCTCAGCAGTGGCCATGGACACACAATGCAGACGGCACTGCTGCCTCTTCCTGGAGGAGCCAAGCTTCCGCTATAATCCCAGGAAACTCCTGGCATTGTCTGATCCTCCACCGACCCCAGGGGTTCTAGGCCCTCAGATCTGCCCCGGTGTCCACGGTGTCCACAGAGAGCACTGCGTATCCAGTGGCGATGGGTGGCAGCCTTGAGTGCTCAGCACAGCCCAAGGGGAACTTTATCTCCAAGCATCAGCTGAGACAGCAGGCAGGAGATCGCAAAGAACGTGATCCAGGTTCCCAAAATAAACTCTCCCGGGATCCCGCCACGCGGCGAGGGCCTGTGGCAGATTTCAAACAGTTTTCCGGTCCTCAAACCTATTTTCACACCATGATCTTGGTTTTCAACATTTGTGTGGTTTTCCACAATTGTGGAACAGTCTGTGAAGAGCAGGATAAGGGACAGAGCACAATGGGCCCTGTGGAGAGGGGAGTGGGGAGGTGTCGTGACAGGGCTATGGGGGAGAAACTAGTTCCTGTCCCAGCTCTGCGGGACATGGACAGGCAGTGTGGGTCAGCTGGGGCAGAGGTAGGCAGCAGGGCCCTGGGACTGCACTGAGCCCTCTGCAGAGGGGCAGCTGACACATGGTCTGCCCAGGCTGGCCCTTCACCTCAGCTGTCAGCAGGGGCATTTGGAGGGACAGTGCTGCCCACCTGAGCCCCTGGAACCTTCCCTCTCACCTCTAGGCCAAGGTGGGCTGAGCACAGCCTTCTGTGTGTGTGTGTGTATGTGTGTGTGTGTGTATCTTTTGGAGAGGGGTTGTCCCGGAAGCCAAGGACACAAAGTAGCCACGTGTACTCTCAGGCAGAAATGAGGACACAGTTCCTGGACCCCCATCCTGCTGGGGAGAAGGGGCGAGAGTTTGGGGGCATCTGGCCCTGCAGCCCCACAGTCCCCACCCAGCACAACCCCTGCTTCACTGCGGGCCACCTGCACCCTCCTGTCCTCTGGTGGCCTGAGCTGAGGACAAAGATGACAGAAGCTACCTTAGGAGTTTCAGAGAGAGGGCAAGGTTGAGCGCCAAGTTTCTGGCCACAGCAGGGGCTTCATGCAAAAACATTACTATGGCAGATGGAATGGAGGCCCTCACACATCCATTTCCTAAGTCTGCTCCTGTGAATACACTGTTTGATTTTTTTTTTCTAGTACTGGGGATTGAACTGAGGGCTTTACCCTGAGCTATACCTCAGGCCTTTTTTGAGAAACAGTCTCACTAAGTTTTGAAGTATCCCACACTGGACTCAAATTTTTAATCTTCCTGCCTCAGCCTCCCAGAGTGCTGAGATGACAGGCCTGAATCTCCACATATATAGCTAAGTTAAGTACAGGTCCAGGGATGAGAACACAGTTCTGCCTGGTCCAAACACACCCTGGGAAAAGGACAAACAGTGTTGTTTGGGGATATGAACAGGGAGCCACGTGGGATTCAGGAAGAGGCAGGAGTGACTTGGCCACCATCCAAAGAACACCTGCAGCCCCAGAGCTGGAGAAGGCA
Source organism: Petromus typicus (assembly GCA_004026965.1). Lineage (NCBI taxonomy): Eukaryota > Metazoa > Chordata > Mammalia > Rodentia > Petromuridae > Petromus > Petromus typicus. The sequence continues at coordinate 88,397 of PVIR01000592.1, forward strand.
GGACAGAGCTCCCCAGTTCCCCCCAGGACAGCAGCCTGCAACCCCTTATTTTGGAAGTCCAACCCCCAGACAGGACACAGCAGCCGGCTGCTATAAGTCGCTGTGCTGAGCTGATAGGTGAGGGCACCTGCCGCACTTAGACTTCGTCACGGGCACTGATGAGTCACCAGGGCAGGGATCTCGGGTTCCAGTGAGGAGGAAGGAAGCCAAACCCTCTCCCCAGTTGGCAACCAGCAGCCCACAGCCACCTTGTGCCTGATGCATGCTAACTCCTTGGAGAGCCTACAAAGCACAGAAGTCTGCCGCTGACATGCAAGAAAAGTGGAGGCAGCCTGAAGGTGAGGCCTTTCTTTGGAGACATGGTGTGCACTCCTCGGGCACCTGGGGCTCCCCATCTCCAGATACTGCCGGCAAAGGACAGTAAGAGCCCACAGGACAGACCCAGCCCACCACCCAGGCTGGCCATTGGCAGACCACAGGCCACCAAGGCTCCTGTGTCCTTGAGGGGTGGGCAGAGGAGGAGCAGAAGGCCCACCGTGCATACAGAGCCGACTGCAGAGCACCAGTCCTCAGCCTGCCCACCACTGCCTGTCACTGTCCCGTGAGGAGCGCCTGCTGCAGCTGCTGTGAGACAACACACTCAGTGATCCGTCAGCACCGCCAGGATCACGGCCACTGCCAATTCCAGCAAATTGTGAAATACAAACTGTTAGCAGCTTGCAGACCATTTGCAAATCAACTGTCGCAGTGAGGCATTAAAAGACCCCTTAAATAAGCTTTGCTGGGAAGGTAGTGACACGGGAGCTTGTTTATATCCTGTCTGCATGACACTTGTTCCATCAAAAGGAGGGTGCGTCGTCCCCACGGAGAGGCTGCGCTGGCGGCGTTTAGAATGCAAAGATCTGCTGATTTTTCATACAGAATTATACAAATGGAGCTGCTCTTACATTTTATGATTGAATTAGGTAATGTATCGACGGTGCAGAAAGAACCAAGGTTACGTCCTTGTTTTGCATGATTTATGGACTTGGAGGGTTTCACATCTCCCGGCACTGGACACGTTCATGCTAGCGGCTTATGTTGCTCATGCCAGGAGGCCTGGCTGCTGCACCAGCGTTGGGCACTAGGCACTGAACACTGGACACATCCGATGCTGCTGGGCCATTGTCAGTGCCTCCGGGGAGCTGGCAGCTGCAGGTTGGCTTTCTGTTGGGCCTCTGTCCTCCTGCCCTGATGACAGCACAAAGTTGCCCAGCACCAGGCCTGTGGACTCGTCTGCTGTGGCCCTTGGTGGGCCCTGCTGCCCAGGGTAAGGCGCTGCTGCATCTGTTTCTCTCCACACCGCTCATGGCCCCAGACAGCTCCAAGGAAGAGGGCTGGGCATCACCAGGGCTCAGGGTAGCGAGTCTGACCTCCACCCCTGCCCTACGCAAATGCCCTTGCTTGGTGCTGACAATGCAGAACGCACTCTCTGCACTCTCAGAGAGCCCTGCTGGTACGAAAGGAGGAGGGTGCAGAAGGTCTGGGCGCAGGGAACAGGTCTCCTGCACTAGGGTGGGCCGTGTGCTCACAGCCCCTCCCTGATCCTCCCTGAACTGTCATTCAACAGATGCCTCCAAAGCTGCTATGAAGGTGAGGCACTCTCCCCGGGATGGCCCTGAACTCTTCAACCTGAAGATGTGCTGAGCCCAGAGCAACAGGAAGGAAGATGCTTCTGCAGTGTGGTTGTCAGCTCCTTCGCGGCAGCTGCATACAACAAGGCAGCACATACTGCCCCTCATGCCTTCCTGGCTGCCCCATGGCCCCACCTCCACAGAGAGCTCTCCCCTCACCCTTGTCCTGCTCCAGCCCCAGTCCAGAGGCATTCTGAGTTCTAGGGTGCCGGGCAGGGCTCAGACTGTGGCCAAGCCAAGGGAGGACAGGAATGCTCATTCTCAGCCAGAGAAGCCCTGTGAGGTCTGTCAAGCTGAGTCTAGACTTCAAGAGCACCCATGAGAGAGGCCGAACTGCAGCCTTTGCTGTGCTCTCTCTTGACTCTCGTGTCTTCCTGGGCCACAGGTGTCAGGGCCACAGGTACTGGGGACTGGCACTAACAGCATCGCTTGGACCTGGTGACAGGAGAGTTGTCCAGTCCCACCCACCAATGCGTCAAAGCTGGCACTGTAGGCTGTGGGAGAACACTGTTCCATGCTCACTGAATGCCTGGGGCCACCTCTCACCACCTGATACCACCAGCAGGACAGGGTGCCCCAAATTCTAACACCACACAACCGGATGCCAGGGCCACAGGTAGCTGGATGCTCAGGCCAACACAAGGACAGCTGTGACGCAGCCTTCCTCTCATGGCATGGTCTCTGCTGTGGTCTTCCTCACTGTCTTCTGCTCAGACAGGAAACCAAGAAGGGCTCAACAGCGCCCTGGGGGTTTGAGGTGCCACCAGGACTTCCTGTAGGGGTGTGGGTTTGGCAGGAAGCAGACATGGGGTTGCTTGGAGGTTACAAGGTCTGGGGTAGCAAGCCGATGTGATGGTGCTAACCACAGCTGGGACACACAGCACCTCCCACAGGCTGTGGCCTCAAGTCCTCATCCTGACAGCTAGAGTTCCACACCGGGACCCTCTGCAGGTGGCACTGGGCACATGGCCGTGTGCAGCATCTCAGCGTCAACAGGCTCTGCATCCCCGCGGCTCCAAGCTACTCTCCCCGGATCACCCTGGCCCAGGCCCTACCCTCCCCAAGTTCCTGGCCCTCTTGGTGCCTCAGTTTCCTCTTCTAAAAGTGGAGCTCATCAGAGTTGCTTAGGGATTGGTCAGAACTTGGAGCAACACCTGGACCAGCAGATCCCAGAGAAGCCATGGCTTGTTACCTTCTTCCTGGGCAGCTGGGGAGACTGAGGCAGAGCTTCTTCCACCCCTCTCAGGGACCACCTGAGCCCAAAGTGCAGTTTTCTGTGTATGACTACTGATTTTTCAGGGCGAAAGGGATTTGTGAGGTGAGGCCCTACCTGGCCTCATGGCTGAACCAAGGGCACATCCTACCCAGGAACAGCCCCTGTCTGAGTGCCCCTCAGGCCCAGCAGGACACAGAAACTCCCGGAACTGCAGGATGCAGCCCCTCTGCAGGGGAGAGATACAAACTGCTGTACTCCTGGCCCTCCTCCGAGGAGAGCATCCCACCTCGGCCCCCTCCTTTGGCCTGGGGCTGCAGCGATCACGCAGACAGCCTGGCCACTCGGCAGCCCTCTCGGCGCAGGCGGTAGCAGCTCTGCGTCCTGTCCACACTGCTGCAAACACGGCCTTCCAGAGGGCTGGGCCGAACACTGCGGGCTTTTAGCGCGCCGTGGGCTGACAGTGGGGCGTTTCATCAAACGCTCTGAAATAACACTTGATGTTTGTCCAGTCTAGACAAAGGGATTTTGTGTGACTTTGGCTGTTTAATCTAAAAACTGCACCTGTCTCTTTGATTTATTTAACTCTTCCCCCCAGGATTTTAAACCAATAATGGGTACTGGAGAAGACTCCGTTTCAAACAGAACTTGCTCGGAAGTTTATCTTTGCTATATTTCCAAATCTTCCTGCATCCTAATGCCGAAGACCTATTATTTAGCTCATATATCGCCCAGGTTATAAGACAGTAAAGTGTAATCCTGCAGAGAAATGGGCCATTTCTACTCCACTTCAGTCAGAAGTCCATATAAAAGCTCAGCCAAGACGACGCCTGCGATGCAGCCGAAGATCCTAAGTAGCAATGCTACATTGAACTTCGCCATTTTTACTGCAATAGAAACAAATTTTATGTGTCTATATAAAACCTCCAGCGCACCTGAAAATGCAGCTGTTAATTCTCAGAATCCGGGCAGGAAGCTCCACCCAGCACCAAGTCCGAGACTTGGGGCAGCTTAGCAAGTGACAGAAGAGGGTATTAGGGGCCTAGGTGGTGGCCAGGGTTGGAGTCAGCAGCTCCATATGCCTCATCTGCAGCAGTCTGAGGCAGCAGTTTGAGAGGGTGAGGTGTGGGCTGGATGGAGCACGGCCCAAGGCTCGTGCTGGGCACTTGCTCCCAGCACTGTAGTGCTCAGAGCTTGGGGCAGTCCTAGGCATCAGACGGAATCATTGATCCACTGACCATGCAGGACGCGGCCTGAGGGGATAAAGCAGGTCAGGGGCCATGCGTGTGCAAGGCGTGCTTCGTCCCCAGTCCCTCTCTCTCTGCCTCCTGCCCAGTCCTGGCCTCTGCCCCACCACACCCTCCCCCCATGCATCTGCCTGCCTGTGGCAGAGGCAGCAGAGCATGCTGACCACAGGCTGACGCCCCCCCAGCAATGTGCCCCAGCCAAGCTTCCACTACAGCCTGCCGGGTGTCCTTCCCGCAGGGTCCTTGAGGGTGCGCTTGAGTGACAAGAGGCCACAACAAGGTAAGGGTCCTCGATCCCATGACTGGAGCAAGGGCTCCCTTTGTCACCTGGGCTATGATGCAACACGGGCTGTTCTGGGAGGCACCACGTTTCAAGTAGCAGCTGGATTAAAGGAGCTGTCTCCCCAGGGCGGAGCCTTGTCCAGCCAGAAGGTCCCCAGCCTGACACCGAGAGCCAGTACATGACTGTGGCATCTGCCTACTTTCCACGGCATGTGCATCACTGGCACCTCACTGTCCCCAGGGCTGACACAGATCCTCCACTGTCCTGTGAGCGTGAGCTGACAGCTCACAGTAAATAGTGCGTTCTCTGAACACATATGCACACGCACAAGCACACACCATCCTCACACAGATGCCCGCAGTGTATAGCAGACTGTGATCTCCAGTAAGTGCTGACCCCGCCCTGCAGAGCAGACACACGAAGGGCGCACCCAGGAGAAGCTCCAGGTTCGGGATGCAAAGCTGCACTTGTGCAGCACTGAGCAGTCAGAACTGTGAGCAGACCCCTGGTCAGTCAGGCTGCATCTGCACACGCTCACACACAGGACGCATGCACCCTCTCTGCTGCTCCCCAGATGATGGCAGAGCTGTGTCCATGGCAGGGAGCAGAGGAAGCTCAGGGGAGGGAGAAGCGCGTGCCCGGAGACTAGGGGGCACCATGACCCTCTGCCAGGCTGGAGCAGCCACCCCAGGGGCAGGGCCTCCTGGAGTCTTGGAGACACGCAACTGGGGACTGCACATTGGCCTTCTGGTCTGTGGGGTCGGGAGAGGAACCCTGCCACTTTGAGGTGCCCGGTGTCCAGCACGTGATGTGGAAGCACGGGACTCAATGCAGGACTGTGAGCCACAGAACCTGGGTGTTCATAAAGGTCCAGGACACGGTCCACACACTCACTCATGGCTCGTCAGATGCTCCAGAAGCTTGGGGGCATAGGACACAAGCCTTCGTCATGGAGGTCAGGCTCCAGGGAGTGACATGGCTGGGCACACAGGGAGAAGGACACCGTGGGCCGTGGAGACCACAGTGCATGAAGGCAGGAGCCTGGGCTTGGGGCGTGGCTGTGTGAGCAGGTGGTGCCGCCCCTGATGACTTCCAGGGACCTGGTCTCAGTAGCAGCTCTCTGCAGCTCTCCCTTTGCAGTGGGCCAGCTCAGGGCACAGGTGCCCGGCTATGGGCTCCCACAGACAAGTTACTCAGCCCCTTTGTTAACTGGCTTCTGGGGCGAGGACTGGACTGGCACAGGATTCCACAGCAGCTCTCTAGACAGCGCCCTGCCCTCATCCACATTCCTAATCACCAGGAACCTCCGAGACAGTAGGCAGAAGAGGCTGCAGCTTCACAGGGTGAGCGGCCGATGAGCCAGCCCCAACAGTGCCCACTGCAACTCACAGTGCTTGGCCGCCATGCTGGGCTCTAGAGCCTGGGGACACGTTGGCTGACTACCATGTTGTTCACTGTGACTACCAAGTTTGCAATCATTCATAAGTGCGGTGACAGAGAGGCCACCATGGCCAAGGGCTTGCTTCTACCTGCTCTTGCTCCCACAGTGGCACAATGGCTACAGGTCTGGCAGGTGATGGGGTTGGCGTGTAGGAGCCAGTGACCCAGTGCAGCCCTGGCCTGGAGCGAGAGGCACCTGGGACATCCTGCTGCAGGTCCCAGTTGGGTGGCTCAGGCATCGCCCACCTTACCCACCATCAAGGAAACCTGCTGCTCTAAAACCGAGGACAGTGCCAGGGCCATCTACCACAGATATTTCTTCTGCAGGGTGGTGGTGTGGCCTCAGACCGGAAGCAAGCGTGGCTTTGAGACCCAGAAGCAGAGCTCGGAGGTCACTTGGGGAAATGCCCCCGATGGCATTTCCAGTGACCTGAGCAAGGAACACATGCTTCCCGGGCTTGTCCCTGGCCTCACTTGTGGGGCTCAGCACCCCTGTGCCACCACCGGCTCCGGGCCAGACAAGAAGGCCTCTTTCTGCCTTCTCCCTCCTCACTCTCTCCTCTACTTAGTGTCAGAGCACTCTGCAGGAAGGGGACAGAGGTCTCCTCCTTCTGAGGAATCCGTGTACTACCAATAAAAGCTATTCACATCAGCCACCACATAGGGCACTGGACACATGGGTGGCCTCTCTGTGAACAGAGGAAGGACTGAGGTCAGGATCTTCCACCTTGTGGAGACCTGAAAGCTGCAACCAGCAAGAAACCACGGGCACCTGACCATCCACCTCAGTATGCCCTCTACAGCATCCCTGCCACAAGTCACTGAGCCTGGACTCACGTGCCTCCCCAAGGGGAGAACTCACTCCCACAAGTGGCTCCTTTCTTTGCCAGACACCTCTTGCAGGAGTGAGCCATCTAACCCAGCTTCCGTGCAACCCCTGGCCATGGCTTCCACTCTTATTCTGGGGCCTGCACACTATATCAGGTAGCTCTCCTAACCTGGAAGGTCCTTCTCATAGTCCCCTTCCTACTCTAGATGGGTCTCCCAAGCTGCCTCCCTCCCTGAAGCTCCAAGGATACTGCACTCAGACTCTGCCACTCACCGTGCACCCATGAGCTTCCCTGAGGCAGAGTAACTTAAAAAGAACAAAATGACAAACCTGCTCCCTGAATCACCTGTCCTGGAAGGAGGAGCCAGGAGCCAGCAGAATGACCCCAACAGCCCATGTGCCCTGAAAGGGTACCAAGAATGAAGACAACTCTTGACCAATGAGAAGGCAAACTGCTGCAACAGAGGTCTGCTAGGGCAGAGCAAACAGAGGCTTCTCACCCAGAAGGTTTCAGAAGGTTCTATTCCAAGAGTTTCTTTCTCACAAGGTTCCAGAAGGTTCTCTTCCATGACAGCCTGGAAGGTTCTCTCCCACTAGGGTCTAGGTTTATTCTGAGGTTCCAGAAGGTTCTCTCCCACAAGATTCCAGAAGGTTCTTTTTGATAAAGTTTCATAAGTTTCTCTCCAAGGTTCCAGAAGGTTCTGAGGTTCTAGAAAGTTCTCTCCCATATTCTATAAGGTTCTCTTTGATGAAGATCCAGAAAGCTCTCTCCCATGAGATTCCAGAAGATTCTCTTTGATGAAGTTCCAGAAGGTGCTCTCCAAGGTTCAAAAGGTTCTCTCGGAGATTCTATAAGGTTCTCTCTCACGACATTCTAGAAGGTTCTCTTTGATGAGTTTCCAGAATACTCTTTGAGGTTCCAGAAGTTTTACTCCCATGAGATTTCAGAAGGTTCTCTACCACAAGGTTCCAGATGATTCTCTTTGATAAAGTTCCAGAAAGTTCTCTCTCACAACATTCCAAAAGGTTCTCTTTGGTGAAGTTCCAGAAAGTTCTCTCTGAAGTCCCAAAATGTTCTCTGCTATGAGATTCCAGAAAGTTCTCTGTGACATTCCAGAAGGTTCTTTCCCATGAGATTCCAAAGGGTTTTCTGCAAGGTTCCAGAAGGTTCTCTTTGATGAAGTTCCAGATTTTCTCCCACAAAGTTCCAGAAGGTTCTCTCCCACAGGGTTCCTAAAGGTTATCTCCAAGATTCCAGAAGGTTCTCTTCTACAAAGTTCCAGAAGGTTGTCTTCCATGAAATTCCAGAATGTTCTCTTCTACAGGTCTCCAGAAAGTTCTCTCCACAAGGCTCCAAAGCTTCCCTCCCATGAAATTCCAGAAGGTTCTCTCCTACAAGGTTCTAAAAAGTTCTCTTTGATGAAGTTCCAGAAAGTTCTCTCCCATGAGATTCCAGAAGGTAATTTCTTCCACAAGATTTCAAAAAATTCTCTACCACAAAGTTCCAGAAGGTTTGGTTCCAGAAGATTCACTCCTATGAAGTTCCAGAGGTTCTTTCCCACCAGGTTCCAGAAGGTTATCTTCCAGAACGTTCTTTCCATGGCTCCTGCACAGCTAGAATGGTCTGACACCTCAGCTAGGGAACAGGGAGAGAAGTATGGTAGGTGCAAATCAGAATCCTCTTTATATTCTTCAATCTACTTGGGCCAAGTGCAAAGTAAGACCATGTCCTCCCTGGAAGGGAACATAATCTGTGCAGGTAAAACTAGGAGAGAGGAGTGAGACTGGTAAGGTCAACGTCATCTAAGATTCGAGCATGAGAAGCTGAGCTTTCTTTCTTCATGGCCCTGCTTCGGCTCATTCCTCAGCTGTAAGCCCCTCTGCTCCAGGACAGCCCAGAGATTCCCAAGTCCTAGCCCACAGCTCAAAAAGGAACACAGCACTGAGGGGATACTCTTGTGCATGACTTGCATTTACTTATCTTTTAACCTCCGGAGCCAATGTCATTGTGTTTAGCTTCCCACCTTTGCTAGGTCAGCACCACACAGGGCTCCTGCACAGGAGTCTGCCTGCACAGAAAAGGCAGCCGGCCCTGTGCTCCTAACCCCACTAACCCCTCGTTGTCCCTTTCCTGGCCACAGTCTTCCTGCTAAGGGCCACGCAACAACAAAGCTAACTCAGAGTTCCCCCCATGGTGCTGCTCCACAGCTCCTGAGCAGAGATGCCAGGATCAGTGACCGTGGCTCTGGAGCCCAGAACCTGGGGTAGAGCCCCCCCAAGCCAGCTGGACCGGAAGCCACATTCAGTGACGCACTCAAACACAGCTCAGCAGCCAGGGGCCTCTTCTGGATTTCTTTGCCAAAGTTTGGATTCTACTGATTTGTCGTAAATAAACTCAATTTTCACTCCCTTCACACAAATCATCTTTTTTTGGAACTGGTTTAGAAAAAATTAAAAAAAAAAAAAAAAAAGAAAGAAAGAAAGAAACGAGCAAGTGCATAAGAGATGAGGAAATTGGAGAGCGTGACTAACTCCAGCACTGAGGCGAGATGGGGAGGTGATGCTGCCCCACAGGCCTTCGTGGCAGGGCAAACCAGCTGGCTCAGACCCTCTCCTGAGCTGAGGGTCCCCAGCCACTGAGGAGAGGACAAGGCATGGAAAGAGCAGCCAGTGACCCACAGGGGAGGCTGTCCCTGCAGAAGGCACCAGTTGGCCCACAGCAGGGCCCACACCAAGACACAGGAACCCTCAGGACACAGGCCCCATCCACCCAGCAGCTCACGCCTGGGTCTTGTGGATGGTGCAGGAGCCATCACATCCTGTCGCCCCTCTGCTGTGCACCAGGGCAGCTTGGCCTCTCATGCTGTCCCCTTAGCAGCTGCAAGATCATGAGAGGTGCCTAGTTCTCAGAGCAAGCCGCTGCCCAAGTAGTGAAGAATTTAACTATGTGCAGGAGAAGGCAGACCCTTGCTTTCACCGCAGAGGTCATCAGGTCCCAGGAGTCCAGTCTGATCAGAATGTCCAGGCCTGCAGGCGGCCTTGGCCCTGGAGAGCCCAACACTGTGACTGGGCTTCCCCCATTCCTCTGCAGCCAGGCATCCACTGCATCTGCCCAAATGAGCCTGGAAAATCCGCTGCTAGGGAAGCTTCCCCAGTAGGCCACGTGCCCTGTGCGGTGTCCCTGGCCATCGCCACTAGGGCAGCCTGACCCTGCTGCACAGGAGAGGGCAGGAGGACATTTTGGTGCTCTGAGCCTGCCCCATGAGGCTCTTCCTACCATGAAGAATGGCTGTCACCACAGCAGCTTTCAGTGAGCCCTGGAAGCTGGTCACTGAGGAAGGGGATTCCCTGGGCCCAGCTGCTACAGCAGGGATGGCACAGCATGGGGCAGCCCCGGCTCTGCAACAGCATGACCCATTGCTGGCCCAGGACAGGCAGGAGGGCACCGCTCTGCCCTCACCCCACGAGGCAGAGGGACGAGCGTGGCTCGAGCCCAGGACGCCTCTCCAGGGCCACCCAGCAGCGTGACTCACGCGGGATCTGCGCAGAGCCTGTGTTTGAAAACGCTGAATGTCAAAAAGGAAGAGCAGAGGCAGCAGCGAGACAGAAATAGGCGCACGCAGATGAAGCAGGCCGCTCTTCTGCCAGAGATCCCCGACACGAGGCCGGAGGCAGAGGAGGCCAGGCCTGTACCCCCCACAAGCCCCGCTGAGCCCAAGATGGCCGGCACACACCACCCCCTCAGCCCAAGATGGCTGCAGGGGCCTGAGACCCTCCCTGAAGCCGGCAGCCCTTTATGGTGCCCCTCCATGCTCAGACACAGAAGTCTGCACCAAGAGAGGCTCTGCTTTACTCTGCTCGTGGTCACAACATGTACAGCCTGTGGGTCCCCAGAGCATGTCACAGGATGGGGCAGGGTCCATGGGAGGGGGCCGCACATGGGCCGTGTGTGTCAGAGCACAGCTTCCAGAAGCCTCTCTCACCAGGCCCTGAGCTTAGCCTCCAGGTCCGCGCCAAGGCCAGCAGTGCAGCCTGCTTCCCCAAGAAAGGCCCCGTCTCAATAATTACATTTTCTGGTTACCCCGGAATTTGATTTTGCTTGGTCTCTGGGTTTACAAAAGCAGGAAAAATAATAGGCTAATATCTTTTAGATTAGAGCAGGGCTAACAAGGTTTCCACGTCAGCATGCCAACATCTCTTGATGGATGGCGCCGTGACAGGAACCCAGAATAGGGAGAGGCATTAGGCGACCTGCAGGCCCAGGGGCCCACTTTCCCAGGTCCTGGGGGAGCAGGGCAGGAGAGCCAGAGTCCCACACCTGGGATCCCACACCCATGGGCGGATGGTGGGAAGACACGGAAAGAGAACATGCACATGCCCCTGTTACACTGTAAAATCTTCATAACGATCAGCCACCATCCTTATTTTTACAAAGACTTATCATAATGTCAGTATTATCATTCCTATCCTTTGGACTCAGTTTGTCCTAAACATGAGCCAAAACATGCCGGGACCAAGGAAAGGATGGAGGATGGAACGCTGCAGGAGAAGCCAGTGGTCCTATCACATTGTCTCTAGAGTAATGAAACAGAATTGGCCAGAATATTCCTAAGAAAATGTTTTCCCAAAACTCTTAAATCCCTAATGTCAGATAACTTTACTGTAATTTGCTCTTCCCAATCTCACCAGATGGGGTAAGGAAAAGCATTCTGGGACACTCCAGAACATCCTGGGACATTCTAGGGAGCACTAAAGAGTCGTGTTCAGGTTAATCTGGATTTGGTGTTGCTTTTCTATTTATTCCTGAGCATACAATCTGGGGGTTTCTCAAAGCAGGAAATGCAGACGTCACTGGATGGTGAGACTACCTTGTTGTCACCCCATGATCTGGCACAGGAGGTCAGAAGGCTCAGTTTGCAGGAAGTCCACAGCAGCCTGAGCCTCGTGTTTCTGAGCTAACAAGAATGCTGCTCTCAAATGAAAAGTGACAGGCTCACAACAAGGCCGCCACCAGCAAAGTGCCACTTTCACCGTGTGTGGTTGGGTCACAGGTTCCTGGATGCTTCAGGTCAGTGCTGGTGTCCTCAGAAAGGATCAGCATGAGCTTAGGAATTTTCAGAGTCCACAGAACTCAAATCAGAGGTCCAGGAAGAGGGCACAGGGAAGTCACTAAGAGTAAGCTTCATCCAGTGGGCAATCGCTCAACACCCTCCCCAGATGGCTCAGAGTCCCTGGAGAATGCATCTCACAGACAGCGCCGCTCCCCTCACCGACGCTCCCAGCACTAGGAGTAGCGGAGGGAGAGCAGCTGCCCCTGGGCCGGCTCCATCACTACCCTCCCAGCCTGGTGCCCACCATGATGTGCCAACATGCTCACCCTTCAGATGGGCCAGAGAGACCCAGAGGGCATCCTTGTCCACAGGGCAAGGCCCAGAGAGACCATGGAGTGGCCCAAGGTCACCAGATGGCAGCAGAAACAACCATATCCTAGAGTCCAGGCACCTCAGAGGTCAGGCACAGGGGAAGGCACCACAGGGACGCGTGTCCCCATGGCACTCCACCAGCCAGCTGGACATCTGCCTGTGAGAGCAGGGTCCACAGCACTGTGTGTCCCTGCCACGGGCACTGGGAAGAAGGCTGTGTCAAGAAGACCAGGCCCGCCGACCGGAGGTGGAACGGAGTCCCATTCATGCAGCGTGTCCAGGACAGGTCCTCGCAGAGCCAAGCAAGCCACGGGTGTGGACAGAAGGAGGCTGCCCAGAGTGGGGGTTTTGGCAGAGAAAGCAGAAGGCACTGGAGCTATAGAGTACAGGATGGCAGGCATGCACTGAACACCCCAAGGAAGTGATGCTTGGAGATGGTTCATTTTATCAGTGTCACTTCAGTTAAAAGTACAAGGTTGGATGAGCCTGAGTCCTCAGTGAAATTCAGATGTGTCCCATTGGCCTCTGTCAGAATCTCAGGAGGTCCCCACACCAAGGAAGTTCCAGAGTGCCAGAGGGCTAAAGAAGTATGGAGGGGACAGGCATGCAGCCCACTCCCCTAAAGAGAGGGGAGCAAAGGCTGGGGAGCCTGGCAGGCTGGCCATCAAGGCTGTGCTTCCCTCTGACATGAGCGTAAGCCTCTCCAGCCCATGCTGCACAGCGGGCCAGGCCACCAGGGCAGGGTGGGTCCTGTCGGAGACACACAAAGAGACACAGATACAGCACATACACACACATCCCCAGACACAAAGACATGCAGATATACAGCACTCACAAACACGTATACTGACACACATGCACACACCCAGGCACATACACCTGGACACAGAAACACTCAAACCAGACACACAGAGATATGTGAACATACACCATGGACACACACACACACACACACACACACACAGAGGCACACACACACACATAGGCACACGCTAACATACCTAGACACAGAGACACACACAAACTCCGACACACATGTCTAGCCAGACTCCCAGAGCCATGCAGATGTACATCCCCGATTCACACATACGCCCCTTCTCCCACACTGCCACTGCACTGACTTGGACACACACAGGGATGGAGGAAGCTGCCACCCTGCTGAAATCTGGAAGGAGCCTGGTACCCAGCTACACCCCCCCCCCGTCTTCCTGCTAGAATTTGCCTTCTTACTTGCTGTACTGGTTTAGCACCCTGCATCTGGGAGTGATCTTCCCCAACTTCAGTGGGACCACTTGGGCAGGTGATGGCTGTCTCCAGAGTAAAGCCCTCCCCAGCAAGAGACAGAGATGGGGTGGAGACAGCACAGAGGGGTTCTGAGAAGCTTAGGGAAAAGATCAGCATCTGCTTGAAAGGGATTTGGTTGGAAACAGCTGGAAAAGAGTCCAGAAGCCACCACGTTCCAGGGCTTGGACATCTGCTTCCCTCCCAGTCCTCCCTGCCACCTGCACAGGCATAGCCAGAGTGGCACTGCCCCGGCCATCAATGGCTCCCTGTAGCCTCTCCCTGGTTATACTCCTAAGATGCCCAGCTGCGCCCACTAACCAGGTTCACCGCCAAGTTACCTGTTCCATGCTGAGACCCTGGCTCCCCTGGGACTAGAGTCCTGGGTGACTCAATGCCTTGAGCTCCCACATCTTCACTGGCACGTGGTGACAATATGTCTGGACCCTCTGCCAGAGGCCCCTCAGCCCGAGTTGGACCCAACATCACTTCCTCCAAGAAGTCCCCACACACAGATCCTTTTGCTGGGCTGCCCAGCTCTTTCCCTTGGGGCCCTGGGACACCAGGAGGTGGATCCTGTGACCTTGCACTCTCAGCTCCACACTCCTGCCAGATGGGCACCTGGGGCCAGGCCACAGTTGCCTCTTCCTGCCACCAGCCCACCTTGCACCCAGGAACGTAAGGAAGCCACCTGGAGACTTGATGCCAGCCAGGGTGGGGGTTAGATTTGCCCAGAGCACTGGGCCACAGTCAGGATCAAATTACCCTGGGTCACCAAGCAGGCAGTGCTGGCCCTGCCAGGTTCACAAGAGCTCTGAGGACCGGGCCTGCAAAGTGCACCGCAGCATCAGCCTAACGAAGCTCGCTGCTCATCCATATCCTCCAGGATTCTGAACGCAGTGTCATAAAAATAAACCTGCTTACTCCTCTGTCTTTGTAACTGGCTCCCTGAAGAACACTTGTGCCTAAAAGCCCCAGCCCACAGCAGGAAGCATAGCTCCTCTCCACATCTGGCCAGTCCTTGATCTTCTCTCTAAAGATGGAGGGCTGATGGCGCTGGCCAAGCCAGGTTCCCTCCCACTGGGAACACTGGTCCCCACAGCTATAAGGCCAAGACTTTGCTCCCAAGGGCCTGCAGGTCTAGAGGGTTCTTGCTGAGACAGTGCACAATGTCCCTACCTGGGGCCCACCTTGAACACGGCAGCTGGGAAGCCAACACAGGCCACGTCTTCGCCCTCTCCTATACCACAGCTTCATGACCACAGCTAGACACTTTTCTCACCCCCAGGAAGTCTGGGTCAGTGGCTTGGGGACACTGCTGTCCACAGTGAGAAGTCCCTGTGGTACTTTGCAGAGATAAATCAGATCCAGGAGAGTTATGTTCAGGAAATGAAGCAAACAGGGGCTTCTCCTGTACCTCAAAGGTCAGGCCCCAGAAGTGACCCAAGGAGGATCTGCTGCCTGTTCAGATGGCCTGGGACCCTGAGGTCTTGAGGAGAAAGGCCCTATCACTCCGTGCTGCACACAGGACTCCCAGCCAGGCCTGACTTGGCCAGGTCCTCGAGCACACAGATAGGCTCCGGTGGTCTCAAGGTACTCCACCTGCTAGCATCCTCAGGACACCTTCAGGGTCCTTTCCACTTGACCCTGGACATACGAGTGTGCTCCCCAGAGCCAGTAGCAAGAAGAGTGGCCCTGGACATGGACACAGGCTCTGCCCTGCACTGGGCTACCTGATGACCACTCCATTCCTGAAACACAGCAAGCTCCCATGGGGCATCTTGCAGAACAGAAAGGACAGGGTGCCACAGCTCAGGGTGTAGCCCAGCCAGAGCCTCTACCTACTGCTGTATGAGGGGAGGCAGCTACACCTCACTGTACCTCCTCCTGAGGAAGGAGACAGGCAAAGTCACAGGACAAGCTAAGGTACAGTACAGACTCGACACAGTATCCGGGACACCGTGAGCCCTGTGCACGTGCTGCCTGTATGACCCACTGGCCTCTTCCGACAGTGCCCAAGTCAGGACGGTAACAAGGCCCCACCCTGGGCCACCCAGAGACACAGGGAAGTTGCCCGCCCGTGTGATCGCCTGCCTCCCAGCATGTGCAGTCCTCAGGGTCTCCCCCTCAGTCCCACACCACCCAGAGCTGGAGGAAGCAAACACTGTGGTTCTGAGACATCCTTGTTGCCCAAGTCAGAGGTCTCTGCTCTCCACACCAGTGACAAGCTGACGGTGAAGACTCTGCAGGTGGCTGGACCCTAACTGGTGTCTGCACACAGAGCCCAGCCCAGCAGGAACACCAGGAGCCCATGCCTTGCCCAGTGGCCAGAGCATGCTGTCTCCTCCCAGCATGGCACATTCCTACCCTTGGCCCTTTCATGGAATCCAGTCCTTCCCCGAGAACTTGGTCACCCAGAGTGGAGGGCAGGCCTTCCCTAAGCTGCAGTGCTGGCAGATGCGTAAACCCCACATCTGGACACGGCCACAGCCTCGTCCCTGGTCTGTGACCCTGCATGGCTTCAGTCACCAGAAGCAGTGCCCAGATCATGGCTACAAGGTGTGTGGGTGGTGACCTCCTCAGAGGGGCCCCAAAGGTTCCTGAGGGGATGCATGCTCCCTGATAATCTTGGAGGTGCCCATGGCCTGTACCACCCACACACAGGGTGAGCACAGGCTGCCCCTGTCACTTCCTCTAGCTCGGCGCTTAAGCCCAGATTGCGAGCTCAGAAGGAACTCGCCCTTGTCCTCAGGCCTCCCCACTGTGCCTCGTGGTGATATCTAAACATCACCGACAAAGGCTTGCTGCACAAGGACTGATTGACCCCAGCCATGTGCCAAGATCACCAAGGAGCAGGTTCCCGCTCTGAGAAGAAACCTAGATGCACAGCACTGCCCACCCCACAGCACCCAGGAGCCGCATGACCTCGCGTCTACACAGCATCAGCTGCTCTAAACCTTGGTGGGGGCCAGGAGCGATGCCCACACTCGGGAGAAGGCTAGCCAGGCTCATGTGGTGCTAGCTGCTCCCAGAGATGGGCCACACCACATACACCACCAGACTGGACCACAAATGGCCTCGGTCCCAGGAAGGTCAGCCAGAGGGAGGGGCCCAGGCTGGGCAGAGACTCACAGCAGAAGGCAGAGCCCTGAACTGGACTGCAAAACTCAACATCCACTGCCACTCAGGAATACTGACTGCCGATGGCTAAATTGCATGGTGTGTAACCTGCACTAAAAAGCATGCCCACATGCAGGCTGCCTGTGTGGGCCCACCCAGATAGTATCCTTGCCTCCCAAGGCCCCAGCCAGCTCCGGTCTCCTGGGGCTGAGTTCTGTGATTGCCCTGCAAGGCCTCCCAGCATCGCTGACATATTTATCTGTGATTTAGTCGGCAGAGCAAGGATTCCTGTGTCACAGACAGGCTTTCATCTCCCCACGTTATCTCCTCATTCTCTGTGCAAAACAATCTCATTTTGACCAGAAACCTTTTCCTTAAGGATGCAAGGGCCAGAAAGAAGACACTATAACCTCACAGCCAGTCCTACGCCCAGCTAAATCTAAGTAGAGGAGCAGGCAGACAGCTGGGCCTTCCTGTTTTATGCTGGGATTTAAAAAAAAATTGTTCTGTTTTCCCCAGGAGGCTAAACAGGCAACTTGGCAAGGGGGGTCAAAACACAGATTTTGCATAAAACTCAAGGCCATCGTGGAGTTGGCAAGGAAAAAGGGGAATTTGCAGTCCTAGAAACTGGGGCTTCAATCCCAGCTCTCCTACCAGTAGGGTGTGCAGCCTCAGGCAAACTGCTGACCCTCTCTGAGCTTTCGTTTCCTCCTGTACGGAATGAGGGCGACACTGCCTGCCTGTCCTGAGGATGCGAGGTTGGCCAGGAATGTGCGGGCCTGGGACACAGAAAGGCGTGCACAGAGGAGCGCACAGAGGAGCGGTGTGAGCTTCATTCAGTACCTAGGATCAGGATGTGGAAGGTCAGGAACACAAGTGAAGGGCAGGAGGAGGAGCTCACCCTACTGTAGCACCAGCGTGGACACCCCAACTGCATGTGCCCCAGTTCTCCTCATTAGGATAAAAAGAAGGGACAACAGCAAACCCACAAACCAGAGTCATATTTCACTGGATGAGAAGACCCAGGCCTGCCCCCGGGCTGTCCCAAGGCTCCGGAGACAGTGGGGTGATGGGCTGATGGGCTGATTTGAAAGATTGCTCTGTCCTCAGCCTCCAGATGACCTACGGTCTCCACATGTCCTGACTCTGAACTGTGACCAGGTCATCAGTGACAAACATGCTCAAGTGCCATGTCTTGCAGCCTGAGCTGTAGTACAGATATGATACCTCATCCCAGGGCTGGCTTTTCCCAGTGAGGTCTGCGAAGAGTTTCATCCCTTACAGCACCTCCACATCATTGGTGATGGCCACGGAGTCCAGACACATGTCCCCCAGAGAGACCGAACATGAACACGTGCACTCTGGCCACATAGCCATAGTGCCACTGATGCCATGGTGTCACTGGTTCCAGGAGAGCAGCTTTCATTCTGCTACTGCCATTGAACTGCTGCTCATTTTCATCTACTCCAGAGTCACAGGTATGGTTAGTTGTCACCTGGACACACCCATACACCCTCCCTCAGGCTCCCTAATGATGCCCACACAGCCAGAGCACATGACGTGGCCGGGAAGCTGATGCTTACACAAGAGAGACAGAAAATATGCATCACCACAAAGGTCCCCTGCCCTGATTCCAGCCCCACCTTCCCCAGAAGAGCTCTTCTGCCTTGTTACTCCATTTTTCACCTCAGGGCTGTGGACCTGCATCCACACACAACCTTTAGGGAGTGGATTTTCCCATCAAAGTCAAGTCCCTGGGCTCGGACACGTTGCTGGGCATGGCCATTTTTATTTCCGAGCACCATTTTAGTATGGCTATGCCACTGTCCAACCACAGTTTCTCCTTCCTCAAGAGAAAGACACTTCATCTGTCCCCTGCTGAAGGCCACCTCAAACTGAGCTGCAATGCACACATGCATGTGGATCTTTGTGTGAACAGGAGTCCACACTCCTCTTGTACATGTGTGAGGAGTAAGACACCCACTCTTGTGCAGACGCACATCCAGTTTCATGAGAAGCTGTCAAACTGCTCTGCAGAGTGGCTGGCACACTTTACCTTCCCCTCAGCCATGCACAGTGACCCAATTTCTCCCTCCTTGCCAGCTCCTAGAGCTGCTGGTGGTTCTATATGGGCCATTCTGCGGAGTGAGGAGTGACAGCTTTCAGTGGGTCAAGTCTGCACTTCTCTAGTGGCTAAGGAAGTAGAACAGTCTCCCCCACACTCTGCTGCCACCACGCGTCTCCAGCAAGTCCCCCAGTGTCTCTCGTCCACTTCTAATTGGATTGCTGAGCTCTGAGAGTTCACACATCCTAGGAATTGCCTAACAAAAGCCAGTTTAGTTTGCAATAGTTTAGTGGCTGTGTTTAGTTTGTAGCTAGCCTTTCCAAACTCAGAGAATTTTTTTAAAAGAAATTTTAAAAATTTTGATGAGATCATATTTGTTGCTTTTTCCTTTTATGGATCATTGTTTTGGTATCAAGACTAGAAATTATTCTCCTGAAGATTTTCTCTTAACTTTTTCCTAAAAATGTACAGTTTTACATTTGACATTAAATTGTATGACCCATTTCAAGTTGAATTTTGAATGAGGTGTGAGACTTAGGTTGAGGCTCCTTTTTTTTCTCTGTGGCTGTGGATGTCCACTTGCTCCAGACTGTCTTTGAGGAGGCTATCTTTTGTCCACCAAATTGTACCTTTATCAGAAATGGTTCACACTTATTTGTGGGGGTCTGCTTCTGTCTTCCATTTTGTTGATCTATATGACTAAGCCTTTACTAATACTACACTATCCTGCTTACTGTACCTGTGTAAGAAACCTTACAATTAGCTCTAGTTCTTCTGCCTTTACTATGAATTTCAGAATAATCTTATGCTATAGGTATAAAGTTTTTCATAGAATTTTGTTAAACATGGTTAATCTACACCAAGTACAGGGGAACTGATGTCTTCAATGTATTAAGTCTTCCAATCCATGAACATGGTATGCTTTTCCACTTATCTATCCATTCCAAGATTTCTTTTATCAACATCATGTAGTTTCCAGCATACCAACTGTAGACACCATATTTTTTAAATTTACATATGCCTAAACATTTCATTAGTCAGTGCCTATAAATGGAATTTGCTATGGTTTGGGTCTTGAATTTTTCCCAAAGGTCAATTTCTTGAAAGTTTGGTCAACAGCTTGTGGTGCTACTTGAGGGTAGCGGACCTTTAAGAGGTGGAAGGAAGTGAGGTTATTAGAGGTGTGGCCTTGAAGTGAACACTGTCATCTCCTTCCTGTCTTTCTCTATGCTTCCTGTTCTCCATGAGATGAGCAACTTCTCCCACCAGACGTTCTTGCCACGACACACTGTACTGTCACAGGCCCAACAGAACAGAGGACTGAGACCTCTGAAACGCATCCAAAATAAGCCTTTCCTCCTGTCAAGTTGATTTATCCCAGCATTTGTTTCCATAATAGAACGCAGTATTACTTTTTCAATTTCAGGGTCTATGTGGGCATGGATAGTAGGCAGAAATACAACTGAATTTGTACATTCATCATATACTCTTCAGCCTTGCTGAACTCAGGTGTAAGTATATATCAATGGACCCAAAGACACTTACTTTTTCTTGTCTGTTTGCCTCTCATCTCCTTGCATCCCATCCTGCATGGCTAGAACCACTGCAGTGTTGAATAAGAATGATGAGACTGACTTCCTTCACCTGCCCTGACCTCAAGGAAAATGCATTCAATTTCTTATGCTAGCAGCAATGTTAGCTACAGGTTTGAACTTCATAGTTACACCTACAAAGTAGAAAAAGTGTGCCTTTTCCCATTCTACTGAGAAGTTTTGACATAGCATGTTAAATTTTTGGCACATACTTTTCTGCATCAATTGACATGCTCTTTAATATGGAGGTCATACTGACTAACACCCAAAAATCGAACCATCCTTATTTTCACAGAACAAACTGCACCACGCCGTGGTGTATATGTCTATTTATATATTTACTAATATTTCATCAAGAATATTTTGTCTATTTCCATGAATAATACTGGTCTCTAGTATATTTTTTCAAACTTTGTGCTTCATTTGGCTTTGATATCAAAGTAATACCAGCTTCATAAAATGAATTGAAAGCATTAATTTTTTAACAACACTTTCCCGGTGCCAGGCTTTTCCCGTGGGCCCTTCCCTTCCTCCATGCTTAACTCTTTGTGAAGGCCAGGCATTCCAAGAAGCAGTGAGCTGATGCTCTGTGCAGCGCTGGTATGTCAGGACTCACTGATCAGTAGTGGGACCCTTGCCCCTCCTAGTCTCACAACTGGGGCTATGCCTGGCCTGCGGTCTTCCTGGCCTCCCTCATAGATTCTTAAAAGCAGCTCAGAGAATCTAAGTGTCTATTAGAGGTGGCTGTAGTACTGAATTTGGCTAGATGGCACTTGATCTGCTGTTCTATCACCCCGATGCTCTGCAGCCTGAGTTAGGAGGCTTACAGAGACTCTGTGCTCTGCTTAGCAAAGTCAGCACGCTCCAAACGCTTGAAGTCAGATCAATGTGGAGACGATCTCAGAACTCAGACAGTTTACTGTTTCATGTAGGTAGAGTTCCAAACTGTAGAGTTGTTCTGCAATATGAAGTCTTTAATACGTCAGGAAAGATGGTCACAGAGACTACCTGGGCCATAGCCAAACTGTCACATCCCAAACTGAGCGCTTCTCACACACGATTCTCACTCGCAGGGCAAGCTCTCCTGCGTAGAAGCCAAGCTGCGTGTAATGCAGCCCCATCTCCACACCCCGCCTGGGAAAGCAGCCCTTAGAGGAGCCAGTAGCAGCCAGATTCTTGTGCATAGCACACGCCCAGTGCCAGAAGGACATGGGCTCCGCCAAGGCTGGGGCAGGTGTTTGAAAGCTGCTTCTCTCCTTGGTAATGGAGCCAGGTGATGACTGCTTGGAGACCCAGTGGCCCCCAAATTCCCCTCACACCCCACATCACACCCTACAACACATACTCACATGAGCACAAAGCTGCACACCACATATGCACTTCTTCACATACACACACATGCACACACACACGCACACCAGGACAGTGTTCCTAGAGTTTTCATTCAAGCTAGATCCTGGCCTTTTACCATCCCTCCTCTTTCTCCCTCCCTACTCCCTCCCCCTCCTCCCCTCCGCGCTCCTCTTCCTTTTCCTCTTCCCCTCTCCACTCTTTCTTCCTCCTCTCCCCTTCTCCTCTCCCCTCCTTTCCCCTTCCCACTCTCTCTCATCCCCTCTTCTTCCTCTTCCTTTGCCCTCCCCTTCCTCTCCTTCCCCCATCGTCCACTCCTCTCCTCCCCCCCTTTTCCAGGTCTGGGGTGGCTGGGATCTCCGAGCACCCATAAGAAGTTGCAGGGACAAGGACAGACAGGTGAGGATTTGCAGCCTACAGCTCAGGAGGGCAGCCTGGGCCAGGTGCCTCCCCACTGCACAGCCATCTCTCCAGGGGGGATGAAATGTCTCCCCTAGGAGTTAGGTCCCCTGGGGGTGCTGAGCAGCCTCTTTCTACACTCTCCTGAGTCACCACGTTTCCAAGCCCAAAGGCCACTATGAGGCCTCTGGAAGCCTCTTTGATGAGAAGGCAGACTCCTGGTCCTCAGAGAAGACATCACTACAGGCTGGGGACAGTGCCAATGTGAAGGCCAGGGGGGTGGGTACAGCTGTCTCCCTCTCCAGACGACAAGCCCTGAGAGAAGCAGTCACGCACCCCACCTCCAGGCTGCTCTGGCCCTGGTACAACTGGACAGTAGAATGGCAGCAGACTTTCCTATGCATGAAGATGGTCCCTAGCCCAGACCTCAGTCCATGGTGAGGCTGCCACAAAGCTAACAGCAGATGGGCAGGGATGCCAGGCCCTGAAGAAACCCTTTCCCTACCTCCGTGTCTGCACAGGAAACATTCACCAACGGCAATGAGTCCCAGGGTGATGGACATTCAGTAATGTGGGGCTGCATTTCAGGGAGTCTCACGCCTGGCTTCAGAGACTCAGGGCCAAGCAGCAATGTAAAATTAATCCCTCTCATATTATTTTATGCTGATTCATGTTGAAATAGTATTTTGAAGACACTGGATTAAATCAAACATATGATGAAAATTATTTCCATCTAATTTACGATATGACTACTGGAGATTTTTAGTCACGGACTGAAAGCCCCTGAGGCTCATGGTCCTGTGTGGTCCCTATGGACACACCTTGTGCCTCAGCCGCCAGCTTCGAGTGCTTGCTTCTCTACTGCTGCCCTGTACAGCCCTGGGTCAAGCACATGCACTGCGACATCCCAGAATGGCTCGATGCTGTGCCTATTGGCTGTACCACCTCCACCCTGAAAAGGCAGTTTTCTTCCTCATGTCCTTCTCCCTGCTTTATTGGACCATGAAGCCTCTGAGGGCAGAAGTCTACTCATCTGTGGGTGTCCCCTGTGGTATCTATGACCAAGTGTCCCTGGATGCCAGAGAGGGAAGGGGAGGGACATTGCTCGAGCCACGCTCCACCTGTGTGATCTGTCACACTTGGGACAGGAGAGGCATCTCCAGGACACCTGCATCACCACCAGCGACACTGCCCCTCCAACACCCCCCACCGCAGATGGACACACACTGATCAGGAGCCTCACTTCCCAACCAACAGTCCACACTCTGGTTGCTTTCTGCTTCCCCATCACTGGAAAACACCTGACACTCATAACTTAAAGAAGGAGGAACATCACTTGGCTTGTGGTTTTGGGGGATTCGGTCCATGGCTGGCTGCTCCAAGGCTGGAGCATCATGGTGAAGGGCATGGCAAGCACACCCAGGGACCAGAGCAGGGACAGCACCAGAGAAAAACCACATATAGCACCCAAGGCTACACCTTTGTGACTCACCAGAGAGTGCTGTGCCAATCCTCAACACCCTTCTTAATCCAGTGAAGCTGCTCTATCAGGACTAACAGTCACACTACTCCATCTCCCTCATGGCCAACTAAATTGTTTTCTGAGAGCCAGAGGAGACTTCAGAACAGCAGGAAATTTTCCTTTCATACCCCTGAGGTCTACCAGTCTTATTGTGCCAAAACCTCCATGCCCACTGCCAGACCGGATATGCTCATATGCCCATCTACACTCACCCTTTCTCCCAGGTAAAAACTGGATCTGTTGTTCATGCTGAATAGATAATGGCTGAAAGAGCTGGGCACATCTGTAATAGTGACAAAGTCCCGAAGCAAATAATCTCTAAAGGCAGAACTGTGACCCTAGGAAGCCATGGAAGAAGCGGCAGCTATCTGGGGCACTGAACTCCGCAGCCTAAGGCTGGAAACTCTTTCCTGGATTTCAGTGCAGTAGCAAAGAAGCAGAAAAAGTCAAGACGCTACCAAACAGGCACCGTGTCATGCTAACATGTTTACTCATCATAGGCACTTCCTCAACATCAACTGTGCGCCAGCACCAGGCTCGAGACAGAGAACAAGGCAGGTCCTGGCCCTTAAGCACTCATGGCCTATGTGCCCTGGGCTCTTTCTCGGCAAAAGCCAGGAAGCTTGTGGTCCTGTGTGGTCCCTGTGGACACACCTTGCGTCTTGGCCACCAGGTTCGAGTGTCTGCTTCTCTGCTGCTACCCCTGTAGAGCTCTAGGGTCAAGCGTGGGCAATGTGACATCCCAGAATGGCAGGTACTACAGCCAGCCAGGCTGCCAAGCCAATGCCTGCTACAAGGTGAAAGGGACCTGGGCATGCCAGCCTCCTACACCACCAGCCCTGGGGGAGGGGAGCACAAAGGCAGAGGACAGCCGAGCCCCACCCTGACCCCAGGCTCAGCCATTCCATCCTTCACAGACCCTGGACTTCTGCCAAGAGGCCCATTCAGCCTGGCCATGCTGGGTGTGCTTACTGACTCTCCAAAGAGTACAGACAAGAGGTGGGCACCCAGCTTTGCTCCTCCTCTACTGGAATCTTCACAAAGAGAGGCAGGAGGTGGCCCGGCTCCAGCCTCCCCACACCATGGGCCCCGTTTAATCAGCTGTCTGTCATCCCCACAGCAGCTGGGTACATCCTTACCTCCTCCCTGGACAGGCCTGTACTTAACACAGGACAGCCCCCTGCTGTCCCAGACAGGTCACTGGTGGGTCCACTCAGTGACCAGCTCTGACCTCACCCCTCCCCAGAGGACAGAGGGGGAAGCCACGGAGCCAGACCACCCGAGGCCCACAGCTCCTGCGTGGCACCCTCGGGCCAGCCTGCTATTCCTGGCAGATTAGCGGAGAGTTAATCTGAGTTATGTAACCACCACTCCCTGCTCTCGGCCTCCTGGTGAGTCACTGGCCCCTTGGAATTCCTGGAAAGGGTCTTGGAGGAAGCAGGAATGAGGGTCGTAGCGCCCACATCCCTGCTCTGGTCCCAGAAAGCTCCAAACCTCCCCTGGCATCAGGCTGGTATCAGGCGGGAGAAACTCCCTCCAGTCAGACTTCAAATGTGCAAATCTAGATCAAAGATATATTTGGCTTTCCACGCCAATCTTTCCTGCACTCAGTCTCTACTGACTTGTAACCCTTTGAAGAAAACTCGGCAGCTCTGTGTTTAAAGCAGGTGACTCCAACTCCACCCCTAGAGGGGAGGCCCCAGCCCGGAGGCCCCAAAGACTCAGGCTGGGGCTCCACGTTTACCTTCTCATGACCCCGTGAGCAGCTGTCAACACTGTCCAGGTCTCCCTCGGCCCGCACGGAGTGCTCAGGAGACACGGGGAGGTGCACCCCGCTTACACCTCTGGAGGCTCAGGGTCCTGGCAGCTGGGGCTGGGATGTGGAGGCCCGGGTGGGGTGTGACTGCTCTCCCAGCAGCCCTGCCGGGAGGCTCAGGTGATACGGTGGGAAGCAGGCTGCTGCCTCTCCAGGGACCCGAGACAGACATCTCCGGGAGGGAAGCGCAGAGCTGTCTCAGCGTGTGAGCTGCCGTCTGGAGGCATGGGAAAAGGGAAGCAGCTGACCACATAAACAAACGAGAGAGACAGGGTGGAGGGGCAGTGGCTGCTAAGCGTGGGCAGCACAGGGCCAGGGTGCACAGTGTGGCTGGAAGTCTGAGCCACCTCCTAGTCTGCAATTTATTCGAGCAGCTTTGTCCCTGATGTGATTCGTGGCCGCTGACACGCGATAGATTCCAGTTGCAATCAATTTAGCAGCAGCAGCTGGAAACTGGAGTGAGCCAGGGTTCACCGGCAGCACGATGTTTGTGGACTGAGCTTCTGGCTTCATCCACTAAAGCCTGGCTGCGCAGCCCCAGCTGCTGGGGACTTTATAGCTGCAGATAGTGACAGCCAAGCCCCGTGATCCCTGCCGCGAGGCCCAGACATGGCACAGCGAACACTGCCGCGAGGGCTTGAGGAACTGTAAATTATGTCACCACACACACCAAATCGAAGGGACAAGGGAACCTCAGGGCACGAGGACAGACAAGCTGCCCTGAGGCACATTCCCCCAGGAATGACCTTACAGCAATCTGCCGGGTCTCCTGAAGATTTGAGCCCCCAACCCGGCTTCAGCCCAGCTCCGAACTGGGCTGTCTGCTGAGTAAGCAGCCCGCAAGCTGCTCCACTCTGAGTGACCCAGCTCGGCTCCCTGAGCCTTGTGTGCTCTTCAAGGACCACCTTCTCTGTACAGCGGAAGAAGCTTCCAAGCTCTGATACAAGGATCACATGCAAAAAAAAAAATAAGGACATAAAAGCAGATCGATAAGACTCCATCTGTTTCTCCTAAAAAGTCAGGGCTCCGTGTATAGTTCAGCTCCACACAGAAGCAGACAGCCAACCCCAAGCTGCTCTGGGACGAGAAGCCTCTCCTTCCAGTCACAGGGGCCGCTGGCCTTCTGTCACCTCTGCTGGAAGTACAACGTCTACCTGCGCTAATCAAGCTCCAAGCCTGGCAGCACGATGCCCACAGCTCACCTAGGGAGCTGCAGCTGGCAAGGGCTGTCTGAGAAGAAAAGGTGCATGTGTGGCTCTCGAGCACACAGCCCAGTGTGTGTGCCAGCGACGGCGACAGCGACGGTGACACAAACCACCCAGGCCTATGTGCTCAGCCTCCCAGCTTGGCCCGCAGACAGCACCATCCATAAGGAAGAGCCCTCCCCACAGGATCCTAAAGAGGTGATAGCTTGCTTCATAGGCACATTTACAGAAAACCTGTGCTAACATCGAGAGGAAAAAGCAAAGGTCAAACTTCAAAATCACCAGCAGAACTATTTCTGAAAGCAAAATTCTAAGGAGATCTCACATGGGGAGTTTCAGAGGAACAGTTCTGGAGAATTTTAAACTGAAAGACAAGCTTCTTTCCGTGATATTTGCTTGTTTCTCCCCTATCAAAACGTACTAATCTTTCGATCCAGCAACTTAGCAATAAGAAACAAAAATACCTGAACAAATAAGTTGCCATCAACAACAGCCAGGTGCCAGACAGCAGCTTGCAGGAGCCGCAGGAGTGGCGGACAGGGTGAGACCTACTGGTCTTTCCCCTGCCCCTGGAGGGGTGCTGAGCCTGTGGGGGATGGGGCAGAAGAGCAGACAGCAGGCAGCTAGTGCCTGAGTCAGGTCACCCCGCAAAGCTGTCCTGCTCGAGTTACAAGCATCGCAGCTCCAGGGAGCCGAGCCTTACAGAGCCCGAGCACACCTATCGAGCCAGACTCGGCCAACACCCCGCAAGACTAGCTTCAAGGCTAACCTTTACAAGCCCACAGCGGCAAACCAGCACCAGGAAGAGGGAGGCCCGTAACAACATCTGAGGATTCTCACTAGATGTGTTAAACAGCCTTTACCCCCAGTGCCAAATCGTCTCATAAATCAAGGGGAGCTAGAAAACACTTGGCACGCCAGTACCCTTCCGATTTTTCAAAATGAGGACGCGCGGCCCCCGCCCCGCGCCCCACTCCTCCCAGCTTTCCGCGGGTGGGGGCGGCGCAGTCAGCAGCCCAGGCAACTGCGACCCCTTTCAGCAAGCGTGAGCACAGTGCATCCCAGTGGACAGACGCGGAAACGCAGGCAGGCTCTCCGCCTCCACCTCAGTCCTCTCGGTTCCGATGCCACCAACCCCAGACCCAAAAGCCGGTGCTGCCGGGACCCCTGGCAGACGGGGGCAGCTACGAGGCAGCCTGCTCAGCAAAACGGGACACCTGTGCCCCCACCTGCCTGGGGCAGCCAAGGCAGAGACTGGAGAAGCCAGAGCACCTGGGAGGTGGGCAAAGTTTTCGGAGAAGGGTATTTCTGGAACCCACATCACAGGCGCTAGGATCAAACCTGGCTCGAGCCGGCCCTGGAGTCCGGGACACAGGCAAGCCCGGGGATGTGCACACGCGTGTGTGAGGGTGAGTGGCAGTGGGGGCGAGTGTCAGTTCTCCTCACGAGCCCAGGCTGGGAGCCCAGCTGCTTGCCAGCTGTGCGCGACCCTCGGACCCGGAGGTCACCTAGAACATCTGGATCGGCAGCTGGAAGCCAAGACGCTCCGGCTCAGCCACGGGCCCAGGAAGAGAATGAGGCAGGGCAGGAGCGGCTGCCTGGTGCCTTCAACTCCGCCTGCAGAGTGCTCCCAAGAAACAGGAGCTACAGATCGCCCGGCAACCCCGGCCCTGCTCCCATCGCGCCCCACAGCCGGCTCCTGGAGGAGGCGCGCCGGGGCGGCCGGCCAGGACACTGCGCTGCTGGCGCGCCTGGCCAGTGCGCCGCCTGGTTGCTGGGGTAAGCGCCCTGCCCCAAGCCTCCGGCACTCGGAGACCCAGAGAACCGGCTGCTCCCTGCAGGAACGCAGGACTCCAGATCCAGACAGCGGCCCCCACCGATCGAGGGCACCGCTGGCCACGTTCGGAGAGCGAGGATGGGGGGGGGGTCCTGCCGTGTTCGCAACACCGAGAAGAGCCGCTCAGCCCAGCCTGGCACCCACGCACTCACGCGCGCCCTGTCGCCGGCCGTGTCGCTCACCTGAGTCCTAAAAGCTGTTGAATCCACATGGTCACGTTTCAGGGAGCAGAGCCTCAGACCTCGCTCGCCCCGGCCATCTGCGCGGCGCCCGCGCCCGCTCGCTCCCGTCCCGCGGCGCCGGTCTCCGCTCTCGGTCCGCGCCGCCCGCCGCCCGCCGGCCGCGGGGCGCACAGCGATCAGAGCGCGGCCGCGCGGGGCTCCATGCCGGCCAGCGCGCCGCCGCCTATGGGCGCACGGCTCAGGCGGGCCGGCCCTCGGGGGCACACATCCTGGGCCGGGCAGGGGCTCGGGGCCCCTCCGAGGGAGACGGCGAGGGCGGCGGCGAGGCGGGCACTCTCCGGGGAGGCGGACACTGCAGGATTCGGGAGAGCCGGCTTCCCTTCCTGGGCGCCGGAACTGAGGCCGGCACGAGGCGACAATCGCGGGGCGCAGCTCTCGCCTCTGGCCAGACTGCGCGCCCAGGGAGTCGGTGGTGCCCGGCTCTAGACGACTGCCAGTCGGGCGGCCGCGAGCCGTCTCCACGCGCCTCCAGGCCCGGAGCTCTGTCCCGGGTCTGACGCCGGTCAGCGCCGCTCAAGTTGCCGTGAGCTCCGTCAGAGCGCGCGCTCTGCAGACGGCCGGGCCAGGCTGGCAGGAGGCGGCGAGGAGGGCGCGCAGGGCGAGGGCGCGTGGAGCGCGGGGCGTGGGGACGCGCGGCGGCGGCGCCGCGCGGAGGAGGCGCGCGGGGATCCCGGGGCCCCGCCGCCCGCGCCCACCGCGCCCTCCGCAGAGCCGCCGGCTCCGCTCGGCCGCCTCCCTCTGCGCGTCTGCCGCTCCGCGCTCGCCCCCGCCTCCCGAGCGGGACCCAACTCCGCCCGCCGAGCCCGGCTCACGTCACTTGCCTTCCCCGCCCCTCGAACCGGAGCCCGAGCCCCGGCCCTGCCCTGGCTCCCGCCTCGTGGTGACCCAGCTCGCCGCGTGAGTCTGTGCCCAGCCTGGGCAAGTCTAGAGGTGAGGGCCTCGCCGCCCCCTTCCCCATCCCCAGCCTCGTCCGGTCGCCACCTTAGGAAAGGCTCGGGAGAGGCCGCAGGCTCCGATTGGACCGCCAGGCGCCGCCGGATGGTGTTGCCACGGTAACCGGCTGGCATGCGAAGCAGTTAGAGGTTCCGACCCGGTTACTCGTGCGCCGTGCGCCAGCGGACCAGGAGAGCAGACCTGGGAAGGGACGCTCCTGAAGGAAGACTCACGAGGCGCGTGGAGCGGGGTTTCGCGAAAAGTTTCCTCCCGCAGGAGCTTCATGAGGCAGGAGCTGAAGGCTGGGAGGGTCCTCAGCCCAGATTCCTTCAGCTCTTGCAGCGTGAACCCTGAAAAGGAAGTCTCTCCCCACCCTGCCTGGTTAGCCGGCACCCCTGGGCTGGTGTCCTGGCCCCATGCCGCCTCTTCTTATCCCGGCCAGCCTCAAAGTCCCAGCAAACCTCCGCCTCTCCGCTTGCAAGGCCGGTCACTTAGCTGTGTTTACAAGAGTATGAATAGAAGACAGGCGCTCTGGCACTGAGCAGAGTGACAGAGGCAGGACCTTCCATGCAAGGCCAGGATCACGGGCCCCTCTAGGCTCTGTCTGGACAGAGCCCTACTTCTGAGCCTGCCCTACTGAGCCCCGTTAGGAGGCCAGGAAACATCTTGCAGCCTCAAGGGAAGGTGTGGAGGCAGGGCAGAGGGGAGGGAGTCTTGCCTCCGGCTTCTGAGATGGGCAAAGCCTCCGCATGAAAGAGGCCTCCCAGGGAGGCAGCGGATGATGGGGCCGATGCTGGCCAGTGCAGCTTGGGGCCTGTCCCAGAGTCAGGACTGTCATCGCCCGCTGCTCAGCCCGGCTTCTGGGAGGCACAGGATCCCTGCACCTGCCAGAAGGAGGGACACCTGCTCCCTACCAAGGGCCCAGGGGAAGGCAGGCAGGGAGCAGGCGACAATCCCAGTACAGTAGGCCAGGAGCCACAGTCACGAACCCTTGGTGTGTTCTTCTGTAGATGAACTTCCTGTTTCCTGCCACCCACATCACCCTGAGTGCTGGACACACTGGCCACAAGTCCCACCGTGTAACTGTTAGGATTCCGGGGTCGGCGGCTGTACAGACATACGGTGAGTCAGCACGTTGCCACAGCCACTTCGAGGTCCTTCCCCCAGCCCTCTTCCCGAAGGGGCCCAGGGAACAACTCTGGAGTGGCAGGGAGACAAGGAGATCCCTGGAGAGCAAGCTGGACTTAGCCGTTGACAGAGGAGGCGGTTCCCACACTGCTGCCACCTGGCGGGCAGAAGTGGGGGTGCACACAGGAGGCTGGGGTGGGAGGAGCCAGTCCCGCCCTGCTGGGCCAGGTGGCCTGGAAGCCGGGCTGACCTGACCTCTGTCCTAGGAACTCTCTTCACAAGCTGCCAGCCTCTCCTTAGGTGCATAAGTGATTTACAAAGTACTGTATTTTGAGAACAATTATGTTGAAACACGTTTTCTAAAGATCCATGAAATGGGCCAGGGGCCTCTCAGAGGTGGGGCATGTGCTTAGCATGTATGGTGCCCTGGGTCCAATCTCCAGAATCCCCAAAAGATTAACAAAGTGTGCAACATTGCAGCACATGCTTGTCTCCAGTGACACACTGAAGAAGGGTCTGATGGATCCCAATGCCATAATTTTGATTGCACAGGTAAACATAACTGACAGTGGTTTTTAGGCCTGGCTGGGATAGGACTGCCCTGCTACCACACTCAGTTACTGCATCAAGTTCAGCAGGGCTCACAAAGCAGAGACAGCATTGCCACCGGTCCCGGCCAAGTTTAAGATCCCTGGAGTGCCACACATGTGCCCTGGGGTTTCTGGACAAAGGTGACGTATGCCAAGCATAGAGAGGCTCTCTGAAAGCAAAAAGGGGAACAAGCTGTGGCAGAAGTCACTGGTGCCATCAAAGCCCAAGTTACCATGCCTGGGGGTGCCTCTTCCCTCTTTGGGGATCGAGACACCACCCCCCTCACCAGGATGAAACTACTGGTTAAGATCTGGCTGCACCAGCAGCTTAATTTTCCCCTATGATAGGTCTTGCTGCCTCTCTCCAGAGAAAGCACCACCTATTATTTCATTTGTTTTTATCTCTTAAAAATATTTTATACAACCATACACTTCAGTCTGTACCTAAAATCCTCAAATTTAGTGGCTGTTGTGTCTTACTGGTGTCTTTTTCTCCCTTTTAAAATTAGGAAAGGGAGCATGTATCACTTATGTACCTGCTCACACATCCCACACATGCACAAACAACAGACACATGTCCATACATGCACACATATTCACATGTATATGTGCACTTGTCCACATTCATGTACACAAGAACAGGCACACTCTCATCTACCCACACACGCACAGAGGAACACATGTGTACATGTGCACACACAGGGAAACACATGTGCATACATACACACATGCATGCACAAATGAACATGTACCTGGTCAGCACACACAGAAGGAATGTCCAGAGGGTTGGAGCAGAGGGTCGCTCTGGACACCAGCCCTGGTCCTGGGCTGCTACAGGGCAGCTGAGTGGCTGCCCCTCCTGCACAAGGGCGGGTGGCCCTGCGGGAGGTCCTCCTTGCTGCTCTCTGAGGCCATTTACCTAATGGCCTTCACAGACTGGACTATTTTTAAATCCCATCCAAAGCCAAATTGAGCTGCCATTGCTCATTTTTCTCCCAAGGAGGTAAATGTGTCTTAAGCATGACATTTGATTAAGTAGCTAAGTTTGGGGTTTTAAATGGAAGGGAAATGCTGATTAAAATTGTTATAAGTCTCTTTAAAGCCTTGGTTTGCACTGGTGTCCTCTCCCCTCCCTGCCCAGCAAGCTCCCCCACCCAATGTCACCTTGCCTTCCTGCCGAGGGAAGGTGAGCCTGGCACTTTAGCCTTCCTCCCCATGGTTTCCAGCAGAGGGGCCTGCCCAGAGGTGCTGCAGAGCAGGGTCCAGAGCTGGGTGTGGAGGAGCCCAGGCTCCACCTGTGGATGAGAGTGGGTCGCCCTGCGCTGTGAACCTGGGAAGAAGCAGGGATCCGGGGCTCCTACTGGGCAGGAAAGAGTAAAGGGCTGCACTAAAGCCAGAAAGGGCCTGAGCACAGAATTTGGACAAGGAAAATTCATTTCAAGGCTCTCAGGATTCTCTGTTGATAGTTTTTTTTTTAGATGGAAAAGGGTGAAGAAAAAGAGGATTAATTTGCATTGCAAAATAAGGTAACAAGGTCTGAAAGCAGTTGCCCAACCTTGCCTGCTTGAGAGGCTGGGGGAGCTGGGAGGCAGGTCAGTGGGGAGGGCTGCCTGCCTGGGGAGGGAAGTCCTCGTGCTCACTGCCTCCGCTCCAACAGGGACCACAGCCTCAGTCCCTGCCCCTATCCCTGCCCCTGCCTCACTTCTGCCCACTCCACCACACCGGCAGGCTTGATCAGCTGTGATGAAGTCAAGCTGGCCTGTGGAAGGTCTTTCCCTGGCTGCAGGCAGGGGTTACAGGGACAAGAGATATCAGACCTCACCCTCTGCCCATGGTGCCCATCCAGTCCTGACACTGGCTGGGAACAGGCAGGTGCTACTCAGAAGTAACAAGTGTGTAGTGAGTGGTCTCCACTGACTCCAAGATGACGGATACATAAGGTCTCTCAGGGCTCTGAGCGGCTACCCAGAGGGGAGAGCTGTGAGGGTCCATAGAAATCATTACTGCTGCAGCCGCCACCACCATCGCCATGTTCTCAAGTTCCTCATCTTCATCCTCAGCACCATCATCCTCATCTCCATCACCACCAACAACACATCCTTCTCTCTGTCATGATCTTTACCACCCTCATCCTCATCTCCACTGTCTTTCCCCTCTTCCTTCTCCTCCTCCTCTTCATGTTTTAAAGTTCTCCTGGTGCTCAGTAGAGGAACAGAGTGAGAGCCATCTTCCCAGCGAGGCCTCCTTGGACTTGGAGAGGCTTCCAGAATGTGCTGAGGAAGGAAGGAGACACACCCCTGAGCAGCCCCAGAAGCACCAGTCGTCACTTCCTCACCTCCACCTGTACCCACCCACCTTTGGGGTGCACTTGTGTTTGGGATCCCCTTTAACTTCTCAATGACCAGAGAGCTCACAGTGTTGCTCTAAGAGCCTCTCTTCTCCCAGTCTGATGCAGCCCTAGGCTGCAGGGCATCTGCAAAGATGCATGAGGAACAGAGGCAATATGGCATATCCTGCCCAGCCCACTGGACACCTGTGCTGATTTCCCACAGAACCAGGGCTCTGGGTGGATTTCCTGGTGTCATCAGCAGGGAAGAGATGATTTGGTATCCAGCACAGCACAGAGAGGACTCTGCAGAGAAAGCCACCTCCGCCCGCACCCGTCCACTCTGAGCATCCCTTGCTGGGAGACTCTTTGGCACTCGAAGGCTGAGGAGATGTGGGCAGATGTCTGAGCACAGCAAGGCCCATGGCTTCCAGTGAGCTCAGGGACCCCCACATGCTATATAAAGCAACCACCCAGGACCCAGGACCCTCTGGACCAAGATGGCACCATGACACACCCTGGCCACTCTGTCATCGTCCAGGACATCCAAGCTAGAGAAATCAGCACAGACAACTGCACTGAGCAGGGGCAGCCACAGTCGTGGGAGGAAGCATGTGTTGTCCATCTAGGTCTGGAGGATCCTTTTTATCTCATTTATTTTATACTCGACAAATAACTTCTAACAATGTGGGACCTCAGGGCAGCTAAACTAGCTCCTCAAGTGCCATTCTCACATCTGGACGGATTCTCACATCTGAGGAAGAAGAGACTGCTGGGTCCACTGAATGTTACATCACCGTGGACCCCGGGTATCCACAGGGGCCAGAGTGCCAAAGTCCACAGCACTGAAGCCCTGCTTTAACCAGTGTAGCATTTGCCTAGGAGCCACATACCTCCTCCCTACGCTTTAAATCATCCCCAGATTACTTGTAATACCTAATAAAATGGAAATGCTGTGCAAATATTGTTATACTGTATTGTTTGGGGAATAATGATAAGAAACAGTCTGCACATGTTCAGCACCCGTGCTGCGTTTTCGATTATGTCCTATCCACGGCTGGTTGGGCCCAAGGGTGCAGAAGGCCCGTGACAGAGACCATCTCTTGCCAACAGCTCAGCCCTTCCCCCTGCTGAGCGGCTAAGCACTCTGATCCGAGCTCTGGGCAGCACTCAAGTCCGTTGTGTGGCCCAGTGCCCAAGACCTGGGCCCTTCCACAGGACCATGGGGCTCGTTGTTCTGAGAGGAACCCGGAGGTAACGTAGTTACAGAGGACGGCAGTGTGCAGCATCGCTGATGGCCGCGTGCAATGGAGCTCTGTCGGGCTCAGGGCTGGGGCCTTCCCTCAAATTCCTCCTTATGCTCAGGGGATAGAAGCCTGCACGTTGCATTTACCAGCCTCATGTGCCCACCAGAACAAAACTCATCTGTGAACCCCTGGGGACCCTGGGATCTGGGTGCTGAGCGGGAGGAGAGTCTCAGGCATGGTCCTTGGGCACACATGAAAGTGGCTCGTGTCACACAACAGCTGTATGCAGAGCCTCTGCCCTGGGCCATGAGGGTGCACAGAGGCAGATCCCTACCGGGCTTGGCACAAGTGTCCAGGTGCGTGAACATCCAGTCAGCGGCAACTGCCTCCCTTGCCCGAGATGAGGGATCAGACCCGTGAGATCTCTTCTGTTGCTGTTCTCACTCTCCCTGTGCAAGCCACAGGAAGTTTGGTCTGGACAAGCTCCCCAGAGGGCGCAGGCTCATGGTCAGAGCTGCTGGCACTGAGATTTCTCTACACCCAGGGACTGGTCATGCCCCAAGTCCTGCACATGAACCCGAGGGGTGACCAGGACTGTGGTTTCTAACTGTGCTGGGTCATAGGCACTCAATACCCAAACTCAGGGGAAGAGGCTCATTTCAGTCTATGTCTTCCTTCCGGAGGATTCATCTGTGGCCCACCAGTCTTGAGGCAGAAGGCACGGCTGGAGGTCAGGGGGAGGGAGGCTGCCTCTCACCAGTGAGGAAGAGGGACCCGGACAGAAGCTCACCTCCCAGGGCACCAAGGGCCCCCTCCAAACAGGCCCTGCCTGGCGCATGCACTTACTGAATGTCCACAGATGAGGCCACTAATGAGCAGTGCCCGAGACCCCATCACCTTCCACACACAGGAGACTTGGCACAATCTAAAATCAAGCCAGGACCCTGAGATGGGAGGGGAGTGGGCAGCCTCATCTGCATGGTGTTCACTGTGACTGATGCTCTAATCCTGGGATTCCCAGAGGAAGTGTGGTAGCGAGCAGCTCCCCTTCTGCCTGGACCCCTGTCCTGGGCTGTCTTGTTCTCCAGCTCCCAGCTGCGAATCCCAGCATCTGTCAGCTGTGGCTTGGGTGAGGTGATGGGATCCGGGGCACTGAGTATCCCCATGGGCTCCTGTCCTGTATCAGCAGTGTGGTACCAGCTTGAGGGGTCTTTAGGGGGCAGGGCCTGGTGAGAGGTCCCAGGGATGCTGACCTGGGAGGGACCCCAGGTCCTCAGGCCCTGGCAAGTTCCTGGAGAACCAGTCCCATATGCAGGCGTGGCCAGTGCCTCCAGCTCTCTGGCTTCCCATCCTGACCTGTGATCATTCCCCACATGTGTGTAGCCCCACCGTGACACCATATTCTACAAGGTGACAAGGTGGGGTCCTGGCTGGAGCTGGAACCACGCTGTTCAGACTCAGCCTCCAGAACTGTGAGCCAAAGAAACTCCTTTCTTTATAAAATATTCAGCCTCAAGAATTCTATTCTAGTAGCGGAAACTGAAGGACACAGTGACTGTAGGCCGCAGAACTGCAACGAGCCCACAGCCTCATAGCCCTGGGGGCAAAGCTGAACCCGGGCAGGCTGGTCCTCAAGGACTTGCTCCTGGGCTTGCAGATGCTGCCAGTTGGCTGTGTCCTTCCCGGCGCTGTGTTCATGAAGTCCAAGCCCTGCCGTGGTAGGACCCTGCCCTGTGGTCTTGCATAACCCTCATCACTTCCTTAGAAACCCTGTGCACTACTCACAGGGTCTGGGGTTGGATGAGTGGAAGATCCCCAGTTCTGCTGTGGAATTCAAACCACCTGAGCAACGAGAGTTACGGGTAGCTCCACGCAGAGACACACACGTGTTTTCACACCAGCCAGAGGTGGGTGTGGTACACATGGCCGCCCGTGGGTGGCTGTGTGCACATGACCCTGAGGTCTGGTGCACATTGGGAAATGACGTGGCCTTTAGGGCCAGGGCTGCATGTGGGTCAACCAGAAGACTTACCTCATGAAGGAAATCTGATGCTAAGGCCATGTGCTGCTTGTTGTCTCAGAGGTGCAGGATGCAGGAGCCCACGAGCCCCTAGGCATCCCTGTCCAGGACAGGAAGGCCCAGCTCTTCTGGCCAGAGCAGCCCAAGTGCACCCCCTTCCTGGGCTCTGCAGTAACCTTTGTTTTCTGCAGTCGACAAGAACGCTGCTGCTGCGAGGTCTTGTGATCTCCTGTCCAGCACAGCCTGCCTGGCTTCCTGCGCCTCCTCCCAGCGGGTAGAGAAGGTGACCTTCAGCGAGAGAAGAGAACTGTGCAGAGAAGGGGCCGGTGGCCTGTCCCCTGCTTTCCCATACCCCAATATCAGCAGCACCAGGAGTCCACACACATCATCACAGCTGGTAGCTCAGCTGGCCGGCAGGAAGTACAAGTTCCCTGCACTTAGGGCAGAGTGGCTGAATCTGCTTCTCAGAGCAAGCAGCACAGAGGGACACATGGCAGCCTGGACATGATGACCTGAGTTCATCCTGGCCGTCTAGGGTTCCTGCTCATCCCAGGCACTGCAAAATCTTCCCAAGATCCTTAGGAGGCCTTTCAGATGGGGACAGCCCCAGCTTCTGGGAAGGGCCTGGCACAGGTTGTGGGCATGAGTCAGAGGGCATTCCTTAGCCACACTGACTTCCGGGATAGGATCATTCAGATCTCACAACAGAAGCTCTGGGGGAGGGGCAGCCTCTGAACAGCCTTGGAGGGAAAGGATCTATGCAGGCTGGTTGGCCAGACTGAGGCCTCCTTTGGCACAGGTATGTCTGTCACTGGCATCAGAAGCCAGTGCCTATAGTACCCAGGGCTGGACCTTGGGTATCCAGGCTTCCTGGATTCCATGGCCAGCTCTGGCACTGCATGCATCCTTGCTCAGCACTACGGGATAACCCAAGGCCAGCCCCCCAGCTTTTTGCTAACACAGAGACAGGCCGAGGCAGGCTGAGCTTTACCACTGCTGGAACCCTGCCAGGCCCTCTGGTTCTAGCTGCGTTTTCTCAGGTAGGATACAGCTCTCTGAGCTCCCATATGCCCTTCCACAATGTGGGGAGCAGTTTCTAGCTCTTGGGGTTTTATGACCTAATTACCCCGGCTCAGCCCTTAGAACAGTGTCTGGTTCCAGGAAGTATTGAATAGATGACAACAAGGAGGATAATGGCGTGTGACGTCTGTCACTCACCAGGTGAATCTGACAAGGGCTCCCCACGGCTCTGGTGATGGATCTCAGCAGAGCCCACTCCCTGGGGCCTGGCCTCTCCCTGCTGCCATCACTACTGGCACTCAGCCCTCTGGTCACCTGTCCTGTGGGGAGCACCTCCCTGCCCGCTCTGTCTCTTGCTCACCATTCTGGCACTCGCTTTCTGGGAGCTGTTGGCCCTGTGATACTCCCCAGCATCCCCGTCTGTGTGAGATTGTCCCTGGCATCACCTCTCTCCACCATCTTCCAAGCCAGAAATCCCAAGACCCCACCCAAAGCTGTACCACTGCCTCCCCAAGCGGAGGGCAGCATGAGGGTCTGGTGTGGCCTGAGTGCTCCAGTTTGAACGAGGGTCCTCAGAAGGCTTGAGTGTCGACTGCTTAGTTCCCAGCCTATGGTTCTACAGGTGGAGACTTTAAGAGTTGGAGCCTCAGACAGGTGGGGGCAGGGTGACCTTGAGTGGGCTGAGGGGCTTGTCCCTTCTCCTCTCTCCTTTGCTTCCTAGAAACAAAGTGAGTGGTATTGCTGGGTCACACAGCCCCACCATCACTTGCTGCCTGGGCACAGGCCAAGTAATTGCCCACACCACGGCAGAGCCCCCCACTTCGAGCCAGGCTGCCTGTATCCCTAGTCTGGGTGTCTGCAACAGTGTGGATATCATCCAGCATGAGGCCAGTGCAAGCCACAGTGGTGAGCAATCTGCCCATGCAGGTCAGCCTTCGCCATGCCCCCTGGTTTCCTTCCTCTGGCATGAGGCTCATCATCCTGATGGACAATCCATTCTTGTGGGGAATGGGTGACCTCCATCTAGGTCTCAGGGTGACCCTGGAGAAAGACCAAGACTGTGCAGCTTCCAGAGCAGGAAATGGGCCACCCACCCTGCCTGAGCCCAGTCTCAGACATCAAACTACTCAATCCCAGCTGACCTAGCACCACTATAGTCTGAGCTGGCTCAGATTGTCCATTCTGTGTGTGTGGCTTCTGCATGCCAGGGTAAGAGGCCTCTGACCCTCGTAAGGAAGGGGTAGGGTTGCTCCCACCTCTGCCCTGTCACTCTCCGGTGGCCCATAGGGTTCCCTGGCTGCCCAGTCTGTCAGGAATCTGCAAAACTGGGGTCTGGGAAACCCCAGAAGAGAACATCTTTGCACAGGGACAGGCCCTGCAACCTTGGCTGACCATGCCCCATGGTGTCCCAAGGCCACAGGTCAGTTCCCTCTCCAGACCTCCTTGTGCCTGCCACAAGCTGGTTACAGTCTGCCATGACTAAGCAATGGAGACATCATGGCCACCATCGCAGCTCATGGCTCTGATTTTTCTCTCTGAGAAATGTGAGTTAGGAAATCAGCCACAATGGCTGGCCATCTCAGAAATGCAAATCGGTGTCATTTCAATCAATATGGGCAGCATTGAGCATTAAAAAATGCAAATGGGCTGCTATGAGAGTAAGGCACGGTGCCCTATTTAGAAAGAAAATGAGGATGGCAGAAGGGCCTGCCCGCCCTCAAAATGAGCACTTGGTCCGAGTAGGGATGGGGTGAGGTTGTGGCCATGGGTCCAGTGGGGTTAATTGTGAGGAGGACTGGCATGGCCACAGCCTGCTCCTTGCTAGATGGAAGGCCTTGCCTTCCTATCTGCCTCTATTGAGCTGTTCCCTGACCCCCACATCCTTCCATCTGTCTGCTGCTGCCCCTCCCCAGGACCAAAGCCCCACACTCTCTCTAAGGTGTACCCTCTTCTCCTGAGATGGAGAAACTGAGGTTCTGTAGGTGAAAGCCAGGCTTTCACTAAAATTCAGCCAGGCTCGCTGAATGTGACTCCACCTCATAGTGACTCCACCTCAGCCAAAAGCAGGACTGCCTCTCCAATCAATCTACAACTACCTGCCTCTGTACATGCTTCAACCAATCCACGACCGTCCCCACTTGTATGTTTATGCCTTCTACCCTTTACTATAAAATTAACTGAATTTGCATTAAAGAGGGAACAATTCTTGAAATGCTCCCCAGAGTCTGCGTGATAACTGCGTGCTCACCCTCTCGTCCAGGCCTCCGAACCTGATCCTCGGCCACATACCACCCAGATATCAAGGATGACAATAAGGTTCTGAGAGGCTGAAGCTGGCTAGGATCTGGGGCTGCACATAAAATGGTGGAGGGCCAGGTAAGCCTCATTTCAGATGAACAAGCACTTTAAAACGTTTCTAAGCAGAGCTCCACTATTGCATGGGCCCTGCTTACTCAAAAATGCATCTGTTGTGGACCCAGCTGTGGAGTTCACTGGGCAGCAGGCTCCTGTTTACCAAGTCCACTTGCATCATAGTTCAAGGCCCATGAGGAGCAAGACTGGAATCCAGACCCGATCCAGCAGCAGGTTCTACCCTTAAGACAGCCATCTGCCTGGGGACCAGCACTACTGTGCACCCGAGACCCCCTACCAAGTGAGGGCTACTATGTGAGGGTCCTCAGCACTGTCTACCCTGCCCAACCCCCCAAGAGGCTGCTGCACCCTCCTCCTGGAGACTGGGCCTTCATGCCTGTGCCACCCACCCACCAGAGTAGGCCTGTCACTTCGGGCCCGTGCATGGACTGCTGTGAATGTCACCCTCCCTGTTATCTGCTGCCCACCAAGCCAGGCAACATCTCCTCCCCTGCAGTGTCACACTGAGATGACTCAGTCGCTGGATGGCTGTGTTTCCTCCACCCACCAGCCCTACAGATGGACAGTTTTAAGTCAGAGGTGAAATACACAGCCAACCATTGCTTTGGGCCTGAGTGAGAGGCCTACAAGTGCCCAGAACCTGGAGCTCCCTCCAAGTTGAGCCCACTCTCCTGTCTCCTGTCACCATTTCCCAGAGCCCAGGCTGAGCCTGCTCAGCCTCCCCATCCAGTGGCACGGAGTGCACACACCCTGGAGACATACCGGGCAGAGTCTACTTGCACACTAGCCCTGGACATTGGCAGCATCCCAGGTACGGGGGTCGGTGAAGAAGTCAGCTCTCACATGGGGAGCTGGTCCTCTCCATGTATCATGAAGCTTGCAGTTCCTTTGCGATGCTCACCTTCTCTTGCCCGAGGATCCAGATGGAGCTGCTCTCAGCAGCAGCAGAAGGAGCAGCACATGCGCCACATGGCTGCCCCATCCCCAGCCCGGCAGCTGGGAAAGGTGAGGTCCCAGCATGCTCCTGGGGATGCCAGAGCAGACTGCTGCCTCTTTCTTCCCTCCAAGTGCTGCAAATTGGTTTGTAGAAATGGAAAGGCATAACAAAAATGTATAGCCTGCCCACTGGGGTGGACTTAGGTCACCATCTGTGTAGCAACCTGCAATAGCTCATAAGAGGGTGTCCCCCACACCCCACATGCTCCTAGGAGGGCTCTGGAGAGGTGTCTGGACCATGGGGGTTTGATGCTCCTGAGTGGCAGGATTAAAGCTGAATCTAAGGTTGGGAGACAGGGCCTAGTTGGAAGCAACAGGTCATAGGAGCTGTGGCCTGCATGTGTCTCTCTCCCTCCTGCCTTCATCTCTCTGCTTCCTGCCAAGCACTGTTTCTTCTCTGTGATGCCCTCTGCTTTGCCATATACCATGTTGCCCTATCTTGGAGCTAGGCAGCCATTTACTGAAGCTTCTACAAACTGAGCCATATAAACATCTGCTTAGAGTTGGGGATGTCAGGCATTGAGTACCAGCGATGAAAAAGTAACTATCACACAACCTTCTCACAAAATCCCCACATACCCAGGGATATCAGCCTTTGGGAGGCTCTGAGGGCCAAGTAGGGTGCCACTGCAGCCTCATGGGCTCCAGAGGCCCAGCCCACCTCTCCCGCCTCAGTGCAGCACACAGCCTCCATGCCCAGACCCGCCTGTACTGTGCCCTCCTCCTGCCCTACCTTCTCGAGCAAGCGCAGCACCTGGCTCTCACCTCCACACCTCCAGCCTGCATCTCTGCTGGCTCCCATCCTGCTCGGCTCCCAGCCAACTCCAAGACAACATCTGCTCCTCCAGGAAGTGCTTCCCTTCCAGCCCGGTCTAGGCCAGGCTGAGAAACACCCAGCCTGCCCAGGTCTCCACCCTTTGTGCTTTATCCACAAGGAGGAATCCTGTTTCCTCTGCATATGTGGCCATAGCTCAGGGCTTGTCTGTACCTCTAAACATGTACCAGGGGACAGGGCTGTGCAGTAAGCCTTTGCCAAACAAAAGCATGGCCGCTGCT
The DNA here is from genome assembly GCA_004026965.1 of Petromus typicus. Classification (NCBI taxonomy): domain Eukaryota; kingdom Metazoa; phylum Chordata; class Mammalia; order Rodentia; family Petromuridae; genus Petromus; species Petromus typicus. Next base: position 130,623 of record PVIR01000592.1, read on the forward strand.
GCCCTGGCCATCCATGTAGCTGTGGGAAGTGGGAGCCTGGAGGAAGCCCTGAGCCTGCATGGTCTTTAGATCCACTGTGGTCTGGATCTGTGTGACCTTGGGCCCATGGGAAGGCTTGGTCCCCAGCCAATGGTCCCTAGGCTGCCACTTGCAGTACTATTGGGAAGAGAACCTCCTGGAGGTGGGGCCTGCTGGAATGCAATGAGATCACTGAGGACCCTGTAGGGGACATGAGACTCAGCCTCCTTCTGTCTGTTTCCAGCCTCTATGAGGTGATGCAGTCTCTCCACCACCATCTTGCCCTGATAGCCTGTGCTGCCACAGACCTGCAGTACTGGGCCCACTGGCCATGGACTGAACCTCCAAAAGCTTCTTCTGGTTGGATGGTCCTAGGCTTATTCTTAGCATGATGGAAATATGGCTCAGATTGGCCCTGTCTTCCATTCTCTCTCAAACCAAAGCAGGCCCAGGAAACCTTGCTCCATGGTTAGCTCTGAGGTCACACAGTAGGCCTCATTGAACATAATCCATGACTGAAAGAAAGCAGCTCCTATAAGACCCTCCTGCCACTGTTCATTCACAGACCCGAGCCCAACATGGTGGGTGGAATCCCAGTCACTCTCAGCCCCTGTGTCTCCTGCCAGAAGCTTCTAGAAAAGTCTCTGGCCAGAATCTTCTGGAAGGAAAGTGTCACCATTAGTACCATGCATCTATCTGGAAAGGCTTCCTGCTTGTAATTTGGACAAATGGCCCTGCTTCCTCTCTCACCACAAGGCTGTGATGATCCTGAGGGGGCTACTAAGCTATCTTTAGCTGAGAATAAGGATAAAGCCTCAGTATAAGCTGGTAGGGATTTCCAGGGTCAGTGGCCCAGCTCCTGACAAGGCAGGTTTGTCCAACAGTGCCTTTCACCAGAAGTTTAGGAGCAGAAGCAGGAGAGCCAGCCACACGCCAGTCCTGCTCCACACTCCCCATTATTCACTGAGCCTCAGAGACAGGAGCACAAATGGGGCTGCAGGGGAAAGCCCAGGGCCATGGGGCACAGCCACGGGGTTGCTGCCCAAGGCCCTGGTCTCTGCCAACCAGTTGGACATGGAGCAGACAGGGCAAGTGGGTAGCTGAGTTCAGGAACCAGAGGGCACCTAGAGCAAGACACACCTCCACCTCCTACCTCTGCCTGGAACCCAGTGGCCATATACTCTGGCCTCATTTGCACAACTCCAGAGATCAGGGAGGAAAGTGAGGATGTCACCACACCATGGTGTGTGCCTGCACCACATCCAGGCAGTAACAGGGTGGGCCTGGTGATCATCACAGCCACACTTGCCGACCACGACAAGGGAAGACAGTAACATCCTGAAGATGGATAGGAACAGCCTGATGCTCTAGCTACAAATGATCCTTTGGATAATTAGATAAATGTGTGTTGTGGTATTTATCGTTTCCTAATGATTTACAAATTTTATAATGAGTGCTTTTGGCAGCAATAGGCCAAAATAATGGAGAGATAAGCACAGGACCTCCATTGGTCATTAGAAGTGACAGGAGGCTGCCACATGAACAAAATGTACACTGACTGCTGTCGTCTGGGTGTGGTACGAGTGTCCCAAGGGTGCACTGTGGCTGGGGCATGTCCCTAGGGAGGCCTGGGAGTGGTTCACGCCATCCTGAGCCTCTGAAAGCCTGAGATAGGAGGAGCACAACATCACTGCTCCATTGAAGTGGCGTCCTCCATCCCCCACGTGCTCTGCTGTCCACAGTGACCCTCTCCCCAGAGCAGAATGCACACCCCATGTTATGTAGACCACGAATCTCCCAAACTGAGCTAGGTATGCCTCTTCTTGGGTGCCCTGCTTTGGAGGTAACAAAAAAGTTTATGATAACCCAAAATGAACAGTGACATTAGATCCCAGGTTGTGAGGAGGGTGCCAAAGCCCAGGAAGCCATACTCATTTCTGAGAACTATGGCCACCGTGGGATGCTTCCCAAAGACCAAGATTTCACCTGTGTAGTGACGAAGTCTGGGCCTGAGTTCTCATCTCTGGGTAAGGCTGCTCAGCTAAGTGCAGTTCACTGTGAGGATTGCTGGGCTTGCTGCTTAGTGAGGAAGCAAAGCAGCTGCTAATGTGTTAGTCTAGAACTGGAAGCCGCATCAGCACAGAGCTGGGCAACCTGGCAGGGGACATCACTCCACACAGGCAGGTGCCAAATTCCCAGAAATGTTCTATGCTACTCAACCTTGATAGTGTCTAAAAACCAGCTTTTAGGGTTCCGTTCTGTCCAAAGAGAAAGAGAGACACATCTGAGGCTCAGGGAAAAGTGCTGCAGGCCAAAGGTCCTGCATTGAACATAAAACCCTGTTCACCACTGTGGTTACACACCTACCTACAGGGCAAGTGTGGGCTCTCCACGTGGGGGATGGGACCCGGGTCTCTCAAAGCGGGGTCCGGTGACTATCTCACTGGGAAATGGTGAATCATGGCTGTAAAGGTTTACGAATAATGCCTTATGTATGATGTGCTCATCGGCTGTGTAACCAGCCTTGGTACAGCAGTGCCAGCTCACTCCCTGCCACACACAAGCTCCCTGGAGAGACAGAGCCCACAGAAAGCCACTGCATAAACTACCTGGGAGACCGGCACGGCTTTGAGCACTCATGTAAACAAATCTCCTGAAGTTCAGTGGCATCAAATAACTCAGTGAAATCAATGAAGAGAGAAACAACAAAACCTTCAGCTTTAAGGCGCCTTAACAATCGTAATTATTGAGGGAAAAGCCTGCAAACAGGAAGTCGCAATGTCTGTGCCCACACAGCAGGGACAGGACAGGGCACAAGTTAAACAGTGAGAATCTTGACAGCTGAGAGGATTTAATCTTGAAATTATACAGTCGACCTTAACATGCAAAGAATATCTTCTAAGGAAGCCTTGTTTTTAACAGGAAAAATCTGTATACTATTCCAGAGTAAGTGAGATGAATCTTGTGTCCTGTGCCACCGACAAATCTGCTCCTTCTAAAATTCAGGAAACGTCTGAGAGAGGCATACAGAGGAATAGCTCCAAAAGAGACAAGGTGTTTAAAACACTATCTCTGGGAAGGCGCTGGAATGCCTGCATCCCCGAGCACATCTGTGCGGGCCGGAAGACAGCACTGTGAACGCACTGGGCTGGAAGAGCTACGCCTTCCACCGTGAGAAAATAACAGTGAGCAGGACTTGCGTGGTGCTTACTGGCACCCTGGCCCCTGCAGAGAGAAAATTGTCTCAATTAAAGATGTTCCGGTCTAACAGAGAGGACTTACTTAAAGGTGTCAACAATTTCAAATTTATTAACTGGAAAAATGCAACTCTGAAGGGCATGGTAATTTTGTGGAGGGAAAAAATTCTAAAATGTGAAAACCTGATTGAAAAAACGCCTTCAGAAAAATCCCAGTGGGTTCACCAAAATATTAAAACAGAATTAGTCAAAAAGCAAATAATATAAATTATACATTCTCTCTGTATTCACATGGTTCAAATACTTACATTTGCATTTATATGAGGGTCTAATGCTTTAAACACTTAACATTTTATATGCATTCCTATAGAGAGCTATACACATTTACCTATTTTTAGTGTCCCTTCTCTTAGAAAAAAAATGTCCTTATTTGGATGATGGGTTGACTGTCTCCTGTCATCCAAATTCTTCTAGAACAGAGATTCCCAGTGTTACATCTGCAGCACTGACCATTGGTGCAGATACTGAGAAGCCTCAGCCAATCTCTTGTTTTAGCTGAGGTGTGATTGGGAAGGCGTGGTGAAGACTGTAAGTGGAAGCTTCAGTACACGTAGACATCTGGACACGGCAGGTGACCATTACCCGTCCAGATAAGGTGCATGTGCACCTCTTTGGAAGGGTCTTTCTTCAGTTAACCTGGTCCCCAAAGGAGGTTTCTCTCCTCACTGCTGTCACCAGAGAGACATCCACCTGCTGAGATCTCACTCAGCGTGTCTCGTGTCCCTGTAGGGCCTGGGCTGGAAGGTGCATACCACGTTGTGTGGCTCTTGGTTTTGCCCACTTACTGCAGGCACCGTGGTCCCTGAGAACAGACCAGAGCCAGAGACGCTGGTGACCAGCAGAGCAGCAGGAAGTCCATAGTGCAGGAAAGGGAGGCCAGGCCGGGAGGGCAAAGATTCCGCTCATTATCTCACTCTGCCACCTACCCAGACACTGGGGGAAACCCCGTCCCTCCTTCAAGCCCACTGCATAGCAGGTCTTCATCCTGGCTCTTGACACACGTGCCTGACTGCTAGTGCAGCAGAGATGGAGGCAGAGTGGAAGGGCTTCCAGCAAAGGGGCTTAAGGTTCTCAAAGCACTGATCCTGTGTCCAGTGCCACCATCCTAGCCCAGGTAAGACCAGGCAGTGCCTTGGCTCCTGCCCAGTGCTTGACTGCCCACTTCCCTCCCTGTGGGTTCAATTCCCATTGCATGGAACTCAGGTCTCAGGAGAACAATGGCCCTGGGTGTGCAGCCAGGGTGACCCAGGCTGGGATAAGAAATTATAGATTCTCCCACAGGAGCCGTGATTCAAGGGAAAGGAAAGAAGATAATGCCTCTGCCCTAAGTGGGAGGAGCTGTGGCAGATGGAGGTTCATCAGGGTGGAAGAGAGTCTAACCCAGTGCCATGCACGATGGAGTGCCAGCCAGGCAAAGGCCAGTTGGGTGGGCAGTAAATGTGAGCAAGGGAAGAAAGGGATGGGAAGCAACCTGGTGGCAGGCATGGTGGGGACAGCAGGGTAGATGGCATGTCCTCTGGACTAAAGAGGATGCATGTCCGAACCCCACCATGGGGTCACCAATGGCCACTGACCAGAAACCACTGAGTCGGGCACATGGGCTGGGCTGGTAAGTAGTAGGGCCATGGGGCAACTGCCAGGGACAGAAGAGAGAAGTGCCATCCCCACTGGGCTGAGACAATGTCCTAGCACAGCCAGTGCTGCTGAGATCATCCTTTCTGTGTTACCTGCCAGCCAGGGGCCCACCTGCCTGTCCACCTGGCCAAGCCCCAGGACCTCCCCTCTGGGACTGACGGATGTCCTTGCATTCCCATGTCCAGTATCCCATCTTCTCCTTCAGACTCCAGAGAACTGTGTCTGCCATGTGCTGGCGGTGTGCGGCCCTCGGCCCGGACTTGCCTAGCATCAAGGAGCTGCTGGGTGGGCTGGACCTTTGGCTTAACACCTGATACAACCCAGAACCTGGGGGCCCAGAACTCAGCTGGAGGCTGGAAGCCTGGGGCTCACTTGATCCTGGTCTGTAACTCAATGATCATCAAGCAGCTAGTCTGAGGGCTTGGAAAGGCCCTGCGTAGTGAGACTCCCTGCCTCACCTGATAGATCATCTTAGGCATGAGGTATACCCTGCACCCTAGCTCGAAGCCCCAGAGTGGGCTCTAGTGTTGGCTTTGCCTCCCTAACCCCACTTCCCACCCATAAGCAGCATCTGCTCGGCCCAGAGCCCCCATCAGAAGGTCTGGCCCAGGCAGCTCTGCCTGTGAGAAGTTCCCAGGAGGCCCTATCGTGGGATTGCAGGGGTCACCAGTCTGTGGGGCCCTTGTGCTCAACGGCCAGGCTCCCCCAGTCTCAGGTCTGCAGTTCTAACCACTGACATTTGTGGGTACCTGGAGGGGTAGGGGGCTGAAGAGCAAAGGAGCCTCCCTGGCCCCTCCGTTGGACCCAGCCCACCAGGAGAGGTGACACGGAGCCAGAGAGACTCCCGAAATCAGCCCCACATCTGTGCCGCTTTGTGCAAATGTCGTGAGGATTATTTTTACCTGCAAACGCTTGTTGAACATATCTGATAATGTATTTATAACGGCTTGGGTAACTCAGCTAGTAGCAGTGGCCCTGAGTGACAAGGAAAATTGTTAGAAATTGTTCTCTGTAAAAATAATGAGCCCTGCTGAAACGAACCAATCAAAACAGGCTCCTAATGGCTTCCTGGCACAGGTGTGGCATCTGGGCAGGGAGGGCTCTCCCTCCAGATCAAATCTGTCTGCTTGTTCCTGGCTCTGGATTCTGAGGCAGGACTTGGATGGCAAGAGCTGGGGACAGCTCTGCTTCCCTCCAGCAGAGCGTTCTTCCTCAGCCCCTGTGCAGCCACTGTGCCCCTGTGCCACACCAGGTATAGAGTAACACTGGGGCCTGGGTGTCAGGGCAGCCTGGCAGGGTGACCATGGCCCAAGGCTGAATCTGCAGGAGCCTCTGGGGCCCTGAGGCCAAGGCTGTGGGGTCCCCCCCTGAGTTCTCAGTGTGCCAGCCCATATGGTCAGCTGTCCCATCAGCTCTACCCACTGCTCCTCAGGAATGCCCACCTTCTCCATCCCCCATGACCAGGAATGTCCCAGGCTTCCTGAGTAGCCCTGTAGCCTCTTCCTCCCATACTGGCTCCCTTTGGACATTTGTCCTACTCTGTACCACAAAAAGCCAGGCCACCTGCAACCAGTGCCAGTGGGGTCTCTGAGACATCTCTTTCCTCTGCTGGAATGAGGGCCTTGAGGTGGCCTTTGGGACCACCAGGTCTCAGTAGATACATTGTTGCAAATAGGTACAATGTCACAGGTACAGACTTTATTGCCATAGGTGGATACACTGTTGCAAATGGATACATAACTATACAGACCCCCTGTTACAGATACATTGTTGCTGGTCAGACCATTTCTATGTATGTTTTGTCTCCCTTGAGTGACTTCACCCACTCTACAGGTTTTGTCCTCTCCTCTCATTATATCCCATGTTCTCCTCACAGCATTTCTCCCTGGGCCTGGCTCCAGCGCCCTGGGCTCCTGCCTGCCCTACTGTACTGCTGTCCCTCGGCTCCCCCCTGGCTCCCCAGTGCCCAGCCTGCAGAGGCCCAGCTGCCTCCAATCTCAGAGCCTTCTTGGCCACACATCGCCTACCCCTCACCTGGAATTCTCAAGCGTGGTGTCCTTTTGTTCTTAAAGCCCACATGTAGGGTTGGTCTTACCTGGAGTATGGCCAGCCTTGAAGGCCCAGTTCTGAGTTTACTGCATGAGAGCCCTTCTCGCTGCCAACCTGCAGCCCCTCTGCCACCTGGAACCAGGCTGATGCCCACCACAGGGCTCTGCAAGTGCTGTCCTCCATCCCCACCAGGCATTCTGAATGTTCACCTCTGACAGCATTGTCTGCTCTCCTGTGGGCAGGGGCAGCTTGCTGTCATGGTGCTGCCTGCCTAGGAGCTCACAGCCTTTGCTCAGGAGCACCAGCAGTGCCCTACACAGACCAACGGGTCTGGCCGGCCATGCCTAAGCTGCTGAGGGACTGCAGCACAGAGTCCTCATGGGTGATCTCCTCTCAGGGAGTAGGAGAGGCACTGCTTGGGCCATCGCTGCCATTGTCCTCCCGCAAGTGGGTACCGTGACACCTGCGGTGTCAGGCTCTGTGCAGCCAGGGCCTGGCCCCACCCTGCCACCGCTGTCCCTGGAAAGCTCCCCGGAGAATAGCAGAAGGGCACAGCAGGGATTGGACCAGAGCCAGAAGGCCCAGCCCTGCCTGAGGCTATAGGACTCCGTACTTCAAGGGCTGTCAAGGAGACTTCAGATCTGGGTCCAGATAGCTTCCCGGCTCCAGCTCCATCAGGGCCCAATTAGGGCAGGACAGGCTCAGGACAAGGAGCACTGTGTACAGAGAGGCTCATTATGCCGTGCCTGGGAGATCAGGCCCAGCCCAAAGACAGCCCGGAGCAGAGGGTGCCCAAGGCTGCAGGTCAGTGTGCGGGGCAGGGGGAAGGTCGGGGCGGGGGCAGGGCCTGCACCTCAAGTCCAAGCTCCTGTGCAGCCTGAGCCTCAGCCACGGATGTGGGTCCAACTCAGCCCAGATTGACTCTGCCGCTGCCACACGGTGCTCATAGTGTGACGGTGCTGTGTCAGCGCTCCAGGCAAGCCAAGCACTGGACGGGGCAATTGGATCATTATCCGTTTTATCAGTGGTATATTTTTAGAGCAATTTAACAATTACATGGGAAGTGCAAAGCAGAAGGGGAGCTGCTAATTCACTGCCTCCCCGGGCGCCTGACAATCTGTGCGTTGTTATTTCATGTCCCTCCTCCAGGGCCAGGTCTCCAGCATCTATTAACCTGGGTGAGGACAGGGCCACCACCAGCAGGAGGTGGAGTGGTCTGGTTCTAGTACCGTCTGGATGTGCCCCAGGCTGGTGCATGCTACGAAACCCTAGCTGGGACTCTTTGTGTCACGGTGGGGTGAGAAGAGCCGGAGACTGGGGGACTGTCTTGGAGTGGCCATGCAGGACCCTGCTGTGAGGCTGCCCTGAGGGTGCTGGTTCTCTGCACACACTCGGGTCCTCAACAGCCTGCTCAGGAGCTCCTCAAGGCCCAGCCCACTACGGTGGACGTGGGGCAGGGCTCCATATGCTTGTCACTGTTCCTGTGCACAGCACACCTACCCTACAGTCCAGAGCTCGCAAGGATGCAGCTGTGCCCAGGGAGATAGCGACCTTGGTTGTCAAGGCAGCTGCTGACCGAGCTGGGAGGCAGGAGGGAGCGGAGCGGGGGCTGGGTGCAGTGGGCATCTGTCTTGTCCCTGACACCCGGGCAGTACCCGCCCACCCTGGGGCCTTCCTAATCTCTCATATTCCATCCCCAGGAGTGAGGGACACTGGGATGTGGGGTACCTGCCCACAACACTCCCCTCGTTAGGTGCCAGAAGCTGGGGACCCCGCAGCCCAGTGACTCTTGTGCTGTTTACTTGAGTGGGAAGGAAAGCACTTTGGGTGACAGTGACAGTCAAAGCTGAGGTGGTGACAACAGAGCCATTGCAGGGCCTTGCAAGACAAAGCTGGGTCATCGAGCGGCTCTGTGGGCAGCAGCGCCCAAGGAGAGTGGGTGGCACCCAGTCAGTTAGCTACTCAGCTGTCAGGCCTAGGCGGTGTCTCCCCTGAATTATTCAGGGTGTTTGAGGCCCTGCTCCGGGGTCCTGTCAGGCTGCACATCTGCTGAGGCCTCTGAGCAAAGCCATCCTTCCTCCCACATGAGCCTTGTCAATTCTTCCGGCTCCTCTCTCCCTTTCAGACAGGCACCGTCCGTCCTGTTCCACAGAAAGAGTGGGAACCCTCCCCCACTCCTTCCCATGAAGTCCTGACTGACAGCCTCACTGTCAGTGCGGGGGACTTGCCCCAGGATGGCCCATCTGGGTGGCGCTCCTGGATGGGTGAATCAGGTCTTTAGGGTGAAGGGGGCAAGGAAGGGCCTCCTGCAATGACTTCTTAGCAACTTAGCAATAATATGGGGGATTCAGGGCCAGAAGGTGGCCTGAGACAGTGAAAAGAGAACCAGTGAGTCAGGACTTGAGGGCTGGGTTATGTCTTATACCCCCAAGTTTATGCCCCTGGCCTCTGAGACTTGAGGCCAGGCAGATGTAAGGGGTTAAGATGGTGGGAGAGGAGCCCTAATGAAATGTAACTGTCCTTCCAGGAAGAGGAGAGGACTCAGGCAGAGGCTGTGCAGGTGGAGGAGGCAGAGACCATTATGCCTGGCCGCACCAGGGGATAAGCGCTGAGAGATGGAGCAGCGGGGAAGCCTCAGAGACAGCACAGCCCTGCACCCCCAGGAAGATGCAACATCAGGAACTTGTTATGGAAGCTGCTGTGTCTGCGATGCCACCTCCAGCTGGAAGAAGCTCACCGGGAAGCCAGGTACTACGTGTGCTGGGCTCTTCCTCCCTTCCAAACTGTGGGGTGCAGGCTCCCCAATGCCTGGCTTTGCTTCCTGTTTGAAGTGAGTGAGGTTCTGGTATTTTGTGACCACAGTCAGTGAGGACGCATCTGCCAGGCAGGAGCAAGACATGTGGGTGCCACACACAGACAAGTGAGTCCCAGCCATTCAGCAGCACAGCCTGGCGCTCCTTCCTGGGCTCCTGTGGCCCAAGGAACAAGTAAGCTCCTCTACCCACCCCACAAAATCTCATGTGCAGCAGAAAGAGACAAAGACACCAGCCAGGTCTCCAAAATGCAGTTCAGGACAGAAACCAAAGCATGACCACCAGACACAGGTTTAGAAGGTGGCACTTCCGATAGGATGTGTTAGTGCCTCATCCAGGGACGGAGAAGAAACAAACTTTCTGAGCAGCACCATAGTGTGCCACGAGGCCTTCTGACTTTGTCACGGAAGCTTACACAAGTGGTGTCCCCGGATGAAGGCCTCACACAGCTCCCTACTGCCGAGGGCTCAGGACCACTGTGGCCAGGGGCTGGGTCTGACCTGCCATGTCTCTCCTTCACTCCTTCTGTTCCATACAGGAGGAGAGCAGAGATCCCTGTCTTGGTTGGAGAGTGGATGTACCAGCGGTTAGCTGTATGCTTCTGATTTAGTTTACATAACGGCTTGTTGAGGGGTGTGTTCAGTGTCTGCTCCACTCGGGAACCACAGCCAAGATAGTTAAATAACTGGGCTCTGAGAGGGGGACTCGTGAGCCCCACATGGAGGGACCAGGCAGAGGGGAGGGGCAGCCCTGGAGTGCGTGTGGTGGGGACCTGACCTGCAGCCATCTCTGCCTCTCCCAGCCCCTGCAGGCCTGCACTGATCTGGAAGAGGGCCAGGAGGGTATCTGTCACTCATGGTGGGGTGGTAATGGGCAGCTTGGAGGTGAGGGACCCCTCTTTGGGTCTTTTCTAAGGAAATGCCTCCCCGCTCTGTCCAGTCACCACTTCCTAGTCTGAGGTTCACTTCAAACTTCATCTTCCCCAGATTCCAGTCTGGCCCTTGCCCAGGGCTGCCCAGCACCTCCCCTCAAGGGACACAGAGGCCCAGACTTGTCCTGAAGACAATGCCTCATGTTCTACATGGACACACAGACACTGAGTCTTGTCTTCCTAGGCTGTGACATTCCTGCAGTCAGTGGAAAAGCCAGAACTGTCACACCACTAACAGGCAGGGTGGGGGTGGGGAGTAGGGTATGTGTTTCAGGAGCTCATGAAGCAGCATGGACCCAGAGAGGGGACAGACCGGGCCTGCGTCCTGGTCCAGGTGAGGGCACCTGGTGCTCCTGAATGTTACCATAGACACTGAAAGGGTTGATGACTGGCCAACTTGAGAAGACTGGAGAAGAAAAGGGTAACTGGGCTCAGCAGTTCCATACCCTGGGGCTGGGAGGCCCACCCTGGGAAAGATCTGGGAGCAAAAGACAGATCTGGTTCTGTTCATTGGGAGAGGCCCCTCTCTGCCTTCACCTTGGACATCAGCTCCAGGCTTCTGCTGCAGACTTGTCAACTTCCTCAGCAGATCCTTCAGCCTTCCAGGGTAGACTCCACGGTTTTATCAAAAACACATTGGTCTGACATGGACGCCAGAGCCTACAATGAGCCCCAGACCTTCCATGGAACCCTTCAGTCACCAGTGTGCAGAGAGATCCTCTGCACTCATCGGCACATGACTGTAGGTGGCCATCGGGAGCCAGTCTTGTACATTCGTGTATATTTGTATATCTTGTGTTATGCCTGTTTCTCTAGTAAACACTGAGTGATATGGACACAGAGGAGTGGCATATGGAGCCAGGATCTGGATGGGGCAGTGCTGTGGTCAGATCTGGGTCTCCAAGCCCCTGTGTTGAAAGCTCAGTCCCTGGTAGCACTACTGGGAGGTGCTAAGGGCCTTGGGAGAGGAAATGAGGTCATCAGGGTGTCTTAGAGGGAACACTGAGGCCCGGCCATTCTCTCCTCACTGTCTTTGTGCCCTTTCTATGTGAGGTGCCATCCTCCACCATGACGTGCCACTCACCACATGCCCAAGGCATAGCCCCCATCCAAGGCCGTTAAGATTACGAGCCAAATCAAGGGGACTTGGGAGAAAGAAGGCTCAGGCAAAGTCCAGAGCAAGGTAGCCACAGGCCCAGGGGAACCAGGGGCCTGGACCTAGAGGATGGAGGAAGGGCCTCCCTGGAGGTTTGCAGGGAGTGCAGCCCTCCTTGTTGACTCCTGGATTTGACTTCTGGCATCTGCAGCTGTAAAACCATGAGAGGGGCATCTGACACAACAGCCTGGAGCCAGGGTCCTCTGGGGCCCTGGAGCCCGGCTCCTCTAGGCCCTCAGTCCAGGTCCCTGCATCCCAGACACACTGGACCCCTTCCTTCCCCACTTTTCCTTCTCTATACTGGAGAGGATGAGCAGCCCTGGGCTGGGCAGGTGGTGACCTCCTGATAGTCCTGCCCATATCTGCTCACACCAGGCCCATCACATTGCTCCTGCAGGCTCCTTAGGCCTAGGGAGCAGGGACAGGTACAGTAAGGTGGGTGCAGACACCGCAGGAGGAGTGTGGCAGGCTTAGCCCAAGGTGGCCAAGCTCGTACAATTCAGAGTCCAGAGCTCTTGGCATGAGCTCCCTAGGCCTCTTCAACCCACAGACACTCCTCACATGGAACCTGCCCCAGGACCACCAGGAGCCATCGTCACTGCCATGCCACCAGACACAAGGTTGGGGATCGGGCAGGACAAGCAAGAATCAGACATCCCAAGTCAGACAAGAAGTGAAGTAAACAAAGGAAGGGAGAGCGATGGGAGGCAACTGCAGGTGGGTGTGGGCCCCACTCCACGGACTCATGGACTCAGAGGCTGTCTCTGGAGACAGGGTCTTTCTTGGGGTGACTAAGTGGAGTGAGGCCCCACAGTGAGTCTTGGTCTAATGTGCCTGGAAGAGGAGATTAGGACCAGACAGAGGGCAGATGACAGGGGCACAGGGACCTGCAGCTCAGAACCATGAGACTCAGAACTTCTGTAGCCATAGTGTGTTCTAGGGTGTGGCCCTGGGAACAATGAGCACAGCTCCATGGAGAGGAAGAGCAGAGATAACCCAGAGGGGGCTGTGCCAAGGGTGGGCAGGAGGGGCAGAGAGAGAGGACGAGGACCCCTTCCAGCCCAGGGATCCCGAGCTCTGAGATAACCCTGGTGGTTAGGGTGAGGGGAACACAATACAGGCACTGGTGATGATGCCTGGGTTTGGGGTTCGACTCCCCAGGGGTGGAGCAGGGAGCTAGCTCTGCAGTGGCAGAAGACATGGCCTCATTGGGACAGTTTATGCAACGTCAGCTAGCAGGTGTGGCAGTGAGGCTGTGCCCAGGAAGGACACAAACCATAGGTCACCAGTCCAGTGGTCACAACAGCTGCGGGAAGGGATGATGGACTCCAGGTGGAGAGAGAGAAGCAGTCATAAAGGCCTGGGACACTCCTGCCTTTGCATCCTGGGCCAGGACAATGGACGGCGCTGGGAGGGAGCAGGGGTCAGAAGGAGGACTGGGGTAGGGCAGGAGAGAGAAGGAGCATCGAGCCCCATGAGGCCAGATGTGTCACTCCACCTGGCCACATAGAAGTGCAGGCAAAGTGCAAGAAGTCAGTGCCCGACAGTCAGGGAGGAACTGGCCTTGTGCCAGACAGATGCCCAAAAGAGGGGAGGACTGGCCATGTGCCAGCCAGGTGCCACAGCAGAGACCCAAGACAGTTATTAGAATCCCCTTAACCCCAGGCTTGGGCAGGCATCATCCTTTCATCCCTCGGGGAGTCATTCTTTTAATCTTTATTGGTACATTAAATATACACATCATGATTGCACTCCATAATGGGGATTTGTATCAGTATAAGACACAACTTAATTCTCATTTTTTCCCATAGCCCTACCCACCCTACCACCCCCCCCCATATACATAAAATTTGTTTCCTTACTTTTTTGTTACAATCTCAACATTGTTATTCTTGGGTTACATCTGAGACCCACAAGTCCTGAAGTTAGATCTAAGTGCCAGCATCTGCAACATGCTAAAGGACATTTCCCTTGGGTGTGTCAGTCCCCAGTGGTACTCGCTCAGTAACTCTGGGTGACGTGGAAGCTGCAAAGGTAGCATCTTCTCTCCTCCTCTCCCGTGGGCTAGATATCAGGTGTCTTGCCTCTAAACAGTGGCTGCCAGCTAAATGGCACTGGGTTCCAGGCTGTTCCCTTCTTCTTCTGGATTGGATTCCAGGTTTTTCATGCCTTGAGCAAAGAATTGAATGAAATGAGCAAAGAGCCTTGAGAAAATTTATTCAAAAAAGTGAAGAGTGGGAAAGAGAGGGGCTCTGCCATGTGAGCTTGGGCCTCATAAGGAGAGAAAGAGGATAAGAGCAAAGACAGCAATGCTGCGTGGGTCTCACAGCAAGGGTATCACGGAAAGCTCCTACAGCAAAGCCTGTGAAGCATCGAAGTATCCTCTTATGCTGTCCAAATCTCAAGGAAACCCACAAAAAGTACGGACTCTGAGAGGCCACACTGGGGTCCCAGCCTCAGGCTGACACCAGCTCTCCCACCCTCCTGAAAGCCTGTTTGAGTTCTAGTCCAACAAGTCCTCGAGCCGCTCCCCAGGCTTTGGGAACTGCTCTGCCTTCATAACTCCCAAGTCATGCCCACTCCCAGCCCACTTTTGCCACGCCCTGAGCCCCTATCTCAGGCAAGATGGGGGACCACAGGGGCCTCACTGTGCCGTGAACATGCCCCATACATGTTGGGATGACTGGAGTCACCCCACACCACTCTAGGCCATGTCTGCAAGCTGTGGTCCAGAGTCAGGAGCTGGGGGTTCACAAGAGCCTAAGTTAAATATGGCCGGAAGGTGCCCCAGGCCTCACCACCCAGGCAGGGATCAGACACCCAGGTGCTGTGTGCTTGGATTTGGGTTAGTGCAGAGCCTCCAGGACTCTGTGTGGAGTGCCCGACTCCACATCAAAGCTGCCTCAGTCCTGCTGGGCAACTCCGGGGATCCCAGTTACCACGAGGGCAATGGAGCTGGAACGATGCTTTTCCACTTTTCACAGTAGAAAGTGGGACTTTCAGAAATAGGAAGGCTGGGGCTTTGAGGTGTGGAGAGCTGGCCTGTCTTCCACCACTTGTGGTTCTCCTGCGAGTGTCTTGATCTCTTGGAGGCTTCTGACTCTAGAGAGGCTGGGACTCCTTCCACAGAGAGGAGCACTCCACTAACTGAGTCCTGATCTTTCCAGACAGACCTGAACCCCTGCTGGCCCTGCCTCTCCTGGATCTGGGTTTCTGGAGTCTTGAGGCCTCTGCCCATCTGCTGTCACTGCTCGCTCCACATGGCGCTGCCGCCAACAAGAGCAGGCAAGTCAGTCTGACTCACACACATGGTGGCACTGACTGGCATCTTTCCCTGTCCCTGGTACAAGGGTGATATGTGGCTCCTCCACTACAGTGCCCCCAAAGGGCAAGGCCCCTCCTTCCACCCTTGGTCACCAGGTTAGAGGTACTTGGCCGGTCACCCTTCAGTGACTCAATTACTGACAAAATTTACCAAACAGACCACTTGTGCCTGTGCCTGAGGCTGAGCACTCTTTCAGGGTCCTGGCCAGAGTTCCTGTTGTCTTCTCCCCGAGATCATCAGGAGGCAGCTGCACCAGCATCTGGCCCTCATGTGAGGCCCACTCTTGCTGTCTGCGGCTGACCCTTCAGTCTGTCACGGTGCTGCCATGAGCCATGGAGAACATCTTCATTCTTGGCTTCAGGAGATGTGTCTGCTGCTCGTGACATGGTCAAGTCCTTCTCCTTTCAAGCAGAAGATGGCTGAGAACAGTTGGGGAGCAAGCGGCTGACAAGTAGGAAGACAAAGCAAGCTGCAGACGAAGCTGGCAGGAAAGCATGAAGCTCATGCTCATGCAGGCGGTCATGTGGGAGCGTTGCTCAGCCTCCCAGAGGTGCCTTCACTAGGGAGCCATTGTGAAAGGTGAGCGCCAGCTCGGCCCTGAAGTTCCACATCTTGTGCTGGCCCAGTGTGACAGAAGAGGGCTCCTGTCCTGCAGGCCCTGGCTCCTGCACCCCACAAAGGGTGGGTCAGGCTCCCAGTCTCTGGGTGACTGTGAGCATGCTGGTGGCAGTTTTATCCAAAGCCACTCACCAGACAGTGACAGAAGGAAAGGACAGACAGACATCCTGCTGCTAACCTGGGAGTCATAAGAGGACAACGCAGGGTGTGGTTCCGCCCATCTATAGTGACCACCCAGGACAGCTGGATTCAGCTTCCTGCTCTTTTGGGCCAGCAGATCAGGAAGTTTTCCCTTCCACTAAAGTTGTTGCTGAGGACTGCAGGGACAGTGGCCTGCAGGACACACCTCACCATGCTCTGTTTCTCCCCTCTCCCGTATTCCAGAGGTGCCTGGAGGGGAAATGGGGTCCCAGGAGCCAGTACCCAAGAAGGAAGGGAGGAGCATTCCAGAGCCACATGCTGGAGTGCAGATAGCTTTCCCCAGGCAGGACGGCTGGAGACAGAGCTGGCAACTATGGCACAGAGAGGTTTTGGCCCCTGTGGGTCCTGAGACCCTTGGACTGCACCATTCTCCATGGGTCTAGCTTTCTCTGGACTTCTGAGGGGCAGCAGTGGATATGGAGCAGGACTACATGGGTCTCCACACTCAGTGACACCTCCGCCAGTGCCCTTGTGTGCCAATCAGGCTTTTGCCCATGTCCAGCCCATCTGAGACTCATCCCTGAGAGGACCCAGGAATATTGTCCCCACAGGAAGCGTTGTCCAAGATGAATGCTGAGCTCACAGGGAGGCTGTGCTCAAGCCAGGTCCTAGGCAGGCCTGGACCTGTCATGGGTTGAGACAGAACATTCCAGAAATGTCTGGAGGGAGAGAAGGGCACTGGGCTGAGATCAGCACTCTGTTGATCACGACTTGGCCTAGCCACCGCCCTCATGAATCTGGTGCAATCATCCTCTCAGCTGGGCCTGCAGTAGGACCACAACCCTTCCAGGCCAGGGTGCATCAGGGTTGGTGCTATGGCTTCCAGGGCTGGGTCCAGAGGTGGAGGCAAGGGTGTAGAGGCTCAGTGGAACATGAGGGATGACCTTGTACAAAGGCCCTCCATGATGCAAGGCTGAAGACACTGTCCCCAGGGGTAACACTTATCTGTCCCCACCAGCCTGCCCACCTGCCCCCACCCCCATGCACAGGTCACTGTAGCACAGAACCAATGTCTGCCCAGCAGCACATGAGGAGCCAGTGAGATCAAGGGGCCTGTCAGGGTCTGTCCAGAGTCCCCCACAGGACACCCATGCCCGGCAGGTGCCCTTGTGCTCCTATTTATGATCTTGTGTGAGGGTGCTTCAGGGACATGGGATCAGTGGGGGACAAGCAGGTCAACACCTATGAAATGGTATAGCTGGAACACCTGGTATCCAGATATAATACCTCAGATTTAAAGAATAAGTATCTAAATGCCTAACATTTAACAAATAACTTTAAATTAAATTCCTGGTACTTAACAAGTAATCCAGGTATGAGGTATCACTCAAATTTAAATAGTGGGTTTCAAAATTGATAAATAAGTCAGCACTGGTGATTTACTAGGTGTTACCCAAGGATTTTGAGGACCAGAACTTCACCTCTTTGCAAAAATGATTGCATGAAGCAAATGCTGTTGCCCAAGGAAGAAACCATGGGCAGACCCGGCCCTCCCAGACATCAGGGGAGACCAGTGTGTGGACATGTGCCCATAGCCCACTGCCCAAGTATCTCCTGAAGACAGACAGACATCCTGCTCAACCAAGAGTCAGTGATAGGATAATGACAGCACTTGGAGATCCATGTCATGGTGCCCAGCCCAGGACCATGCTGAGTCCCTGCTGCCCTCCAATAATGCATCCCTGGCAGCTAAAATTCGACCTGATGGACAGGATCAGCCTGCACACTGCCCTCCCTGCTGGGAGGTTCTTAGGTGCATGAGGCAGGGCCTGTTTCTCCCATGCACTGCTCAATGCCAGCTGGCTAATGGGGAAGGACACAGGACTTATCACCCTGGGTTACATGTTTCTAAACCTACACACACTCACACACACACAGAGTCACATACAGTCACACACGCACATGTCATCATACACCAGGCTCTCCCTCTAGGAACCTCTGATGGAAAAGCGGTCTGGGGTTTACACAGGGCTCAGGACGACAGAACAAGATATGGGGCATTCTAAGAGCCAGCGGGAGGTGGTGAGTCTCCCCAGTTTCTGAAGTTTGTCTGCACCACAGCTCACTTGTCCCTGACTGGGTTGGCTTAAGCCCCTGGCACTGCTTGGCTCTGCCCCCAGAGGAGGAGGGACCCTCACACGACCCATGGGCTCTGACTTGGGACAGATGGCAGACCTGGGGGGATGCTGTCCAGGCCACTCATTGATCTTAGACAAAAGGCGGATTCTTGAAGTCAGGATTCAAACAGGTGGAGATAGGGGCAGATAGATGGCTCGGTGACAATCAGCTCCCCTGAATGTCTCCACGCAGCACCAGTGGTAGCAACATGCTCTTCAACAATCAGTCAGGGGCTTGAGGGGCCAGCTTTGTAGTACAGATTTGGGTTGGATGGGCTTGGGGGTCCCTGCTGTATCCCCAACACTCTGGAAGGCTGAGGCAGGAGGATCGCAAGTTAGAGACTAGCCTGGGCAACTTAGCTAGATCCTATCTCAAAAAATAAAGAGCTGGAAGTGCAGCTCAGTGTGGAGGCCCTGGGTTCATCCCACTATCACTTTACCATGAGGCTGATTCAAGATTCTCCTAGTGACAGCTCTGGGGATACTCACACATCACCTGCACTGGCATGGGAGGAAGTCTGATACCTACTCCGGGATCGGGATGACAGCAGCAGGCCTGATTCTAACAAAGCCCAGCAGCAGCTTCCCAGCCTGAGGTCCCCATGGCCTCCACCTCCCCAGAACCCACCTGACTGCTGCACAGTGCCCTCTGAAGATTGGCGCTGTCTGCTGCACCACTCACAGGCATGCCCTGCTCATGGGGCTGGGGACACTGCCTTCTGTCTCCCCTTGACCAGGAACACAGTGCAATCCCAGCGAGGCTGGCATGGCCCAAAGGGTCCCACATAGGCCATGGATGAGGAGCGATGCTAAGTGTAAGTGAGGCTGGGATCCTGCCCTGCCCAGGTCCTGCCCCTGTGCAGGCTACATCCATCCGCCCACCAAGGCCACCTCTGCCTTCCTCTCCAGTCAGTGTTGGCCCCTCTTCACATTGAAGACAACCCAAAGAACCTGTGGAGGCCACTTTGTCCTTGCTCTGGGGTCTAAACATCTCAGCGGTACTCTAGGGGCTTGGCCTTCTGCCTCCAAATCATTTCAGACCCTCTCTGCCTCTCCTGTGAGTCCTTTCACCACCTTAATTATGTCTGCCTGACAGCTCCCTCCTGAGAAGCCCTGAGCTCACTGCCTCTGCCCCCTACAGGCTTTTGAGCCTTCAATTCTTCCCAGCCCCATAAGGGACCCACATCTTGCTCTCCTCTCTGTGCAAACCCCACTCTCCTGAACACAGCAGACATTCCTGACCCTCTTGTGCCTGGTCCCGACATTCGCCCTCCACCAGGCCTGGGCAGGAGGCACTCTGGCTGGGCTTCTGATGGCAGGCAGAGGGGACAGGTGCCCCCAGACCCTCCAGGTGGGAAAGGAGCAGGTATGGGAAGGGCTGCAGAGGTTAGATGGCTCTTGCCAGGGACAGCCAACTCATCATCTCAGCAAGCATCTATATGTTTAATTTTTAATTATTCTATACCATTATTCATACCGAATCAGATTTGATATTTCTGCATAACAGGAAGCTGTGTCAGGTTGACAATGGACTTAAAGTTACCTCAGTGAGAAGCAGTCTCAGCATGACACTGTCACTGTCCCTAGTAAGTCAGGGCCACCCCCTGACTTCCTCGGGGAATCCCTGCTGCCCAGGAGTGGTGGCCCAGACCTAACAATCAGGATTGAGATGTGTCACCAGAGGCAGAAGACTGGCATGGCATGCAGCTGGCTTTGGGTTTGGGTCCCATGGTCCCTGGGGCTCACCTTCTCTAATCCTGCAGGGGATAGTGGGCCTGACTATATTCCCACACCTCCTGACCCCCAGACACCCCAGGGAAGGCAGTATCTTTCCCTCCAAGGCTCTTTGAGGAGCTGAGAACACCCTTCTCCCTACAGCCCTGAAACCACCTCTAGCCAGCATTCTTCACAAGCAGTAAGCTGCATTTTTTAACCTTTCCCTCTCCCTGTCTATGCCAGTATCTTAAAGATGAGATTAGAAGGTGGGGGAGGCAGACAGGGTCCAGAGGCAGCATTTGTTTTGGCTCCTGTTGCAGAAGTGCTAGAAGTAAAATATTTATGTCCTTTGCACCCAGCTTGTTTTTCCTGTTTTCCTTCCCTTCGAGAGGTCAGAGCCCTCACAAGGGAACAGATTGTTGACTTCTACGTCTGCAGCTCCCAAAATATCTCCCATTAAGGCCCCTGTTCCATTCTTTTTGTTCTGCCTGGGTGCAGGAAGCTGTCTGTGTTCCAGAAACAGAATTTCAAATTGGATTATTTGAATGGAATCAGCAGCTGTTGATTCGGAGGGATGAAGGTCCGCATCGTCAGCGCTGCACTGCGCTGTGTGTAAGAAGAGCCCAGCAGGGGCACAGCTGCTGGGCAGGGCTGCACTCACAGGACAGATGGCCTGTGCCATCCACCCAAAGGTCCCTGAAGACAAGACGCCACCACACCCCAGGTCACCCACTGCCAGCTGGCCGCTTACAGGGACATTGTGAGTTGAGCTATTGGCAGGAAGTAACAGCCCTCGGGGCATGGTGTTGGGTAGAGGGATGAATCCACTGGCTTCCTGGATGAGGCCAGCATGGTTGTGGTCCAGCTCTAACCAAAGCTACCAGCTGGAACACCATGGGTTCACCAGCTTCTTCCAGCTTAATGCAGAGACCCAGTCTGCCCATCCAATACCATCTTTCTCCCTTTCTCCACCCTCTTCATGGGCCCTCCAGGAATCAGTTTCCCCAGAGGGAGGGGAAGAGTGAGGTGTTGTTCTGTAAAAGCAGAAAATCTTAGTGTTGCAGCCAAGTGCTACAACTCAAGGGCTCACCACTACAGCAAGCTGAAGACTGAGAGCCCGAAGTTACTCCGAGAGATGGGGAGAGACTTCTGCTAGCCAGCTGCCTCACAGGAGTTGGTCCACTCTGAATTCTGAGTCCTGAGTCGTAGTAGGAATCAGTTTATATGGAGTGGAGAGGAACATTTTAGGGCAAAACACAACTAGAGGTGGGATGCTCAGGTGGAAATACCCAGTACTAACAGTTCCATTGTTTGAACAGGACACTTGACACACTGAGCACATACATGTGCAGGTGAATGGTCACATAGCATTCTGATACAGTGGACAGAATCAACAGATGTTACATTTCTGGAACACAATGTATTATGAAGAAAAACACAGAAGGTTTGCCCTACTGCGCAGTATTGCTCTATCAGTGTGAAGCCAGCTCAGACTTCTGCTACAGTCTTACAACACACTGACTTTTTTCTTCATTCATCTTAGGGTGTTTTTCAATTGTAACTTCTTTGTGTTATTTGTTAACTGTCCTTCTTGCTCGGTATAGAATAACCTTTCTGGGTAAGACTCTATCCCCAGGCCCAGCAGAACGCCCTCAATGTCACCAGTGTTGGCTTAGGAAGACCTGGATCCCCAGGGTTGCCCACCTCCAGCTCTTTGAGAATCCTGTCAAGTGTCATAGTCTCCTCACTACATTTTAATTTTTACTTTTAAAAACATAACTTGAAAGTTAATTTCCACCAGCAAGAGAAGGGAGCACAAGTCTCAGTTTGAGGAAGACATGGAAGTCATGTGTCAGTGTTTCTCTAGGCCCGGGCATTATTTACCACCAGCCTCCTCAAGGGTAGCACAGCTGGCTGCTGTGGAAAGGCCAAGGTGCTGAGGCTGGGCTCCGCCAGTCAGGCCTCAGAGATAAGACCAGACCTAGTGGCAATCAATGTACACATCAAGGACTCTCCTCCTAGTGTTATTGGAAAAGAACTGGCAGCCCCTTAGCAAGAGCTATGTATGGCCCAGAGCAATGGGGTAGATGGGCTGAGCTTGGAGCACTCCAGGCTCACTTTGGAGGAGGACTACGTGTACCAAGAGATATGTGGCATCTCACACTGTCTCCTGCTCTCATGTACGCAGGAAACCTGCAGCCAGTCTAGTTACCAAGTCCATTTCCAATCCAGAGAAATACATCAAAGGCAAAACCCACAGAGACAGGAGCTTTGGCCACAGGAAGGACCAAGAAGAAGCCCAGTGGCAATTTGCAAGGACAGTGTATGTCCCTCAAGCCACTATGGGTGAGGGTAATGATGTGGGCACAGGGATGGCCCCAGCTTCGGGGGTGTCATGAACAGCCAGTTCAGAGGGACATGGGTGCCAGGATCCCTCCGGGCATCCTCTACCAGTGTGGTGTGGAAGGGACTGGTGTGGACGTCGGGCAGTCCACTTACTCCCAGACTGCTCAGCAGTGAAGGACTGAAGTTGGCCATCTGGCAAGGGACACAGCAGCATCTGTTTCTCTGTCTTCTGAGCTCCCTGCAGCCCCCCTGCACTTGCCAGGACACCCCCAGAAAGACATTTGTGCTCTCCCGGGTTGGCCTCTGCCGTGTCCGCAGCTGTGCTTATCTCTGTAAAGTCACGACCCTGCTCCTGACCTGGAAACATGACAGGGCCCAGAAGTAGCTGCCAGTTCTTGCACCACAGTCACTTCCTTCGTACAGACTGGTTTCTCCTTCACGGTGGTTTTCTTCTTGTGTCTTCAATACAACATGTGCTCTTGGGTTTTCCCCTCCACCATAGCTCTCTCCTCCTCAGCTCTCTCAAGCTGCTTCCTCTGCACAGTGTCCTAACTCCGCGAGTCACCAGGCTCTTCTCAGGTGTGTCTGACTCTGGACTCGTGACCACAGCACAGGACGCCAATGTGAAATGACCCCACATCTCCATCTCAGAAACCCCAGACTCGCTGCCCACCTGCTCAACATCTGAACAGATGCAAGTTCAGCCAGGACCTTCAAGCCAAACCCTAGTCACACACAGAAACACTCCATCTCTACTGCCACCTCCACAAGGATTCCAATATCCCAAATTCATTGTGACCACAGTTGACCTCCTCATCCATCTCCAGTTTACCCTAAACAATAGCTTCCAAATTTTCAGGCCACCTCCCGGAGTCACCCTTGAGTCCTCCTCTGCTCAACCCCTGGGACTGTCTCTGGAGCTGTTCAGCACACACACCGATTCCCACAAGGGGACATGACAGCCTGTTTCAGATTCTGCAGAAGTTGCTGATTGGGAATGGGGCAGCAGAAAGGCTGAGAGGTGAGCAGAGTGCCTTGCCTCCCTGGGTGGGTGAGGAGGCTTCAGGCGAGTGGGAGGATGGGGCCAGCTCCCAAGACCCAGGGCAGGCCAGCTCTCCAGACCCCAAGTAAAGGGAAAACGGGAGAGGAGAACAGCAAAAACAATAAAACTGCAGAAGAGGAGCGGTGTAGAAGGAAAGGGCCTGCGAAGGCTGCTGCTGCCTCTCTAGGAAGAGTCAGAGGAGCTCAGCACAGCTTTTGTGACGTCCCAGGGTTAGGGACCTGAGGTTGGAGTGAGGGCCGTCCAGCCACAGGTGGCTCGAGAAACACACCCAACTTCCAGCATGTCCTGGACCTTTTCAGGTGGAAGAATGAGGTGGAAACCAGGATGAACCAGATGACAGCAACAAACCTGAGGTGATTCACAGATGTCGGGATTCCAGACGCAGACTTAGAGTAACTGTGATTAATGTGCCCAGGAAACTTACAGACAAGATATGGAATTTTGACAGAGAGCTTAGAACTATAAAATAAATCAAAAAGAAATTCTAGAACTTAAAAATAAACACCCACAAATTAAGCACTTAGAAAGTCTGACAAATACAGTGAAAAATGGGCCAAAGGTTGAAACAGGCACTTCAAAGATGAAAATGTCTGCACTGGCCAGTGAGACCTGAAGACACCGCCCCCTCAATCATCAAGGGATGAAGAGACAGTGGCAGAGAAAACCACTCCGAACTGACCGCAGATAGTGGGGCTGAAACGCCTCGGCCCCTGTAAGAGAGGCTGTGGCCCTCCTGAGCTGGCAGTGGGAGGAGGCAGGAGATAGGATTACTGCTCTGGGAAGGATCTGGGTTCCTCCAGACATGGGGCAGGTGCATACTCGTGCCTCTAGGAGGGGACAGAGAGTGGCACGGGCAGTCTCATTCCCCAAGGCCACCACAGGAACTGCACCCCACACCCACCAGCCACAGGATGCATGATGTATCCATCACAGGGGTTTGGGCAGTGCAATCCTGTCCCCCTGCAAAATGAAGGATTTCTTGCTATAGTCAGGTACTAAAGAAATAGCCCCGATGGAGCTGATGTGTGGAGGAACTGCTTCGCAGCTCTGCACAGAAGATCATAAGCAGGCCCAGCCGGCCGGGTGTCATGGCCCAGATGGCAGACTCTCTTAAAGACAAGAAGGACAGCTGGCCTGGATGCTGGAGTCTGAGGGAGGGCTTGGGGACATCTGGTCTGAGACAATTCCCAGGTTTGTGCTCTTCACCATGTGAGTAGCCTTTGAGCGGAAAATGTCCCCTCAATGCATCAAGGATGGTGTTTCGGGAGCTCTCACTCCTGATACTCTGTGGCCAACTCTGTGCCTTATCACCTTCCACCTGGACTTCTGCACCAGCCACCCGGCTGGTCCAGTCCCCACCTCTGCTCTGTCCCTCGAATGCACAAGACACCTCCCGGCTGAGCCTCCTTCCTGTCCTTGGATCTGTTCACATGATGCATCCTGTGACCTAATGCCCTGCTGTCTGCACTGCAGCTCCTCAGGGGTCCTGTGTCTCCTGGCTGCGTGGCATTTGCACTTACGTTCCAGGGGCCTGCAAGGCTCTGTCTTGACTGGGACTCAGCGGCCTCCTTGCTCCCAGGCCCTCAGCTTGTCGCCTTTTAGGGTCCCCGTGATGGAGCCACCCTTCCTGCTGAGCCTGGAGCACCCCCTCTGCAGCCCTGCCTGCCAGGCTGGACCCAAGGGACAGCAGACTCGTGTTTCTGATTATGTGCCATCCCCCATTCCGGTGCAGTGTTTTGCATATATATGAACATAATAATTACCTGCAAAATGAATAAAACAAGTTCAGAAAATGTCCACTGTTCATTCTGGTGGAGAACCTCATTTACATTAGCATACTGATGACTCTGAGAAGTCCCCCAGGAAAAACAGGAAACTGCTTGCTTTCACTCAGTTTCCTCCCTTCCCGGGGCACCAGGTGTGACTTTGGCACCACTCCTCTTACTGTCCATGCAGCAGTGCCTGGGGGTATATTTGGGGGCTGGTGTGGAGTGTGGCCGCCTGCAGCCTGCACCCTGGAGCAGATGCACCCAGCTTATGGCAGCACTCGATGGCTCAGCTGTGACCCCACTTGGTCGGAGACTCCATGGAAGCTCAGCGCCAGCAAAGCCCAGCTGCACCCCACATTCTGTTCACTCCCGGGGGTGGTGGGCTTGTGTGCTCCGGGAGAACAGGCTCACTGCAAGGCTTCCTGGGTCAGGGGAAGCGCTGGCTTCCTTCTGGAGTCCTGCCTTACAGCCCCAAGACACTGTGCTAGCACCGTTTCTTAGCCACAGTCTCATTTAAGAAACTCTGACCAAGCCAACAGGGAACATGGCATCTGTGATGATCCCCACCCACCCTAAGGGATGGCCATGGCCCAGGAGAGGGACCCAGAGGTGCCCTTCCTGCCCCCGACAAGCAGCCATTCTAGAAGCTTCTCTCACTCAAGCTTCAAGCTTTGCTTCCTGCCAGCACTTGGAAAGCCCAAAGTTCTCCAGAAGCCCTTCTCCAGGGGCTCAGGCAAGACTGGCAGACACAGTTCACCGCTGGGGGCATCTGTGTGTTCCCAGCCCTGCCCTATTTCTCTCGATACCATAGCTGAGTAAGTGAGCTTCCCTCTGCCCACACAGCCCTGGAGTTTGAGATGATGGATGGAAACATGAGCACTTCAAGGGCCACAGGGAAAACCACAGAAATCCTGAGAGAGAGGCACAGGCCACCCAAGGGTTTCCAGTCAGAAGGCCAGAAAAGAGGTCCCAGCAGGCTCAATGGGCTTCAGGACTGGAGGATACCCTCTGGGAAACACCCTGTGCATGGCAGCTATTCTGTAGCTGCAGAACATGGGGGGCCCCTGGCTCCCCAGAAGCCCCTTGGACTTGGCTGGAGTTGGAGAGCAGGCTGCTGTACCAATACTGTCGCAGGTCTCCTGAGGGCAGCATCATCCCCGCTAAGAACCACTTGCCTAGATCAGTGAGCAGCCTAAGCCACAGCGTGTTCATGGAAAATGAAGATGAATTAGTCAAATAGCAAGTTGAGTCACCAGAATTAAGTGTTTTCCCTCAAGTGCCTATTTTGATAAAACATATTCATTTCTTCAATCAGTGAGTAACGTGGAGCAATAAGCGCCATGATGGTCCCAGCCCACGAGGGACAGTGCTCACAGTCCAGAGGGAAGCCGGGGGAGCCAGGCTGGCAAGTGGCAAATCAGTTACGGGTGACGCCAGTGGCGGTTGCTGCAGTCTCAGAAGCAGGCTGCTGCCTGAAGCAAGGTCTGCCTCTCTCTTGCTGACCACTCCACCTGGTGAATTTTGAACAGCGAACCCTCTGTTTACCATGACACCTGCTTGTGCACCGCCATGCAATCCAGGCTCACGGCACACACATGACTGGCCAGCGGGGCGGGCCTGAGAACTGTGGGGCTTATCTCGGATCCAGTGGTCCATCCTGGACCCTCTCCTGGTGGACTCAGGGAGGGAAGAGAGAACGGAGCTTCAGGGATGAAGGTCACGTTCACAGTGGTTGACATTTCACGTTCACATTTCAAGCTGTTGTCCAAGTCTCTGCTCTCTCAATGGTTTATCAGCAGGGCAGGATGTCCTACTTTTTAAAACAATTTGAAAAGAAATTCAGGACCCTGTCATCAGGGAAGGGAAATCTGTCTCAGAGGCAGAGAAGGTAGTTTGGGGCTGTAGTGCTTAGTCTGGAGTCCACATCATGACTTTGAGATCCGGTTGGGCACTTCTGGGTCTCCTTGGGTGGGTCAGGGAGGTGATAGCCCTGTATCTTTTCAGTGTCTTGACTGGCGCCATGCCCCTCCTTTGCATCCCAGCTGGCATGGGCTGACCATCCTTGCTCTGCCACTCCAGAGCTATCTCGTGGATGCCTTCCCCACTCACTTGCAACTCTGACAAGTGCTTTTAACATCCTCACCCCTGACAAGACTTTCCATCTGCTGGGAGCACTTTCCCAGTGTTAGCAGGGCACAGAATAGAAATAAATGTTTTGTGTACCCAAATCTCCTCCAGAGGGAAACCTCAGGAGCACCATGGCCAGTTGCCGCTCCTGGGCTGTCACAGGAAGATGACCCCTGAGTGGACAGTCCCCCACCTCCCCAGAGCCACCTGCCTATCACCAAGGCCAGGCCCATTTCCCATCCCCCTTTCACAGGCATCAAGAGCAGCATGAAGAGCACATGTGGGTGGGGCTGAGGGTCTGGCTCAGTAGCTGCAAACCTACCGCTGCCTATGTAGGTGGGGTCGGGACCACCGCTGTGTTATTTCAATGGCCAAAGCCAGCAAGAGTGCTGGACCAGACTCAATGGCGTGTGCTCAGTGAATAAGTGAATTTGCCTACTGAGCCAGCTGTTACCCTGTTACCCTGGCAAGGTCCTCACACCCCACTAAGTGGGTCTGGGGGTGCTAAAGTTGACTACAGGTTGATCTTGGGCACGGCCTAGGCCTCCCGGGAAAAGACTGGGATGTTGGAGAATCTCCATTCTGGAGCCAAGGATCCCCAAACATCTTGATTCTTCACCACATCTCAGCTTTCCCACGTGGGGGCTCTCACCAGCTCTGTTTCACTACTGAGGAAGGAGAGGCACAGAGTTGTTAATCAGCTTACCCAAAGTCAAACAGCCAGCAAGTGGCAGAGCTGGGACTGGAGCCTAGGCTCCCCAGCTCCAGATCTCAGATGTGGGCAAAAGCCAGCCCAGCTGTGCAGGGAGAGGCCAGAGCTCCGCCGAGGAAGCCACAGGTCCATAGCATAGTGAGACAGGGTAAGTGTCTACTGCTGGCTAGAAGGCACATAGAGGGGCCACTGGTCCTGTAGCACTTCTGCTTAAGGCAACTGCAGGGAGTCATGGAGTTAAAAAGAGAGTGGTTTGGAATATTTGGGGCATTCAGATAAATAAATAATGGTTTAATTTCAAACCTATGATTACTGAGGAAAGAAACAAGCCCATGACCTGGAAAGATGCTGGCCAGCCTCACCCACGCCCATGCCCATCTGACTCTCAGTTCCCGCAGAGCCTGTGCTCACCCTCCTACAGCACATGCCAGGCTCCCTGAGACACCCAGACCAGAAAGGGTGGTCACTGAGCTCTAGTTCCCCTGGATCAGACTGCAGCACATGGTAGTGCACACCTGCGATTCCAGCACTCTGGAGGTTCAAGTCCAACCCAGGCAACTTTGTAACTCAGACCCTCCCTCAAAGTAAAACAATAAGAACTGAGGGTGTCATTCAGTGCAGAGAACGTGGACTGATAATAAAGCCAGAATGGATGGTGGTGTGGAGGAGAAGAGGGGATGCTGTCCTGCGAAGATATGGGCGGGGAGTAGCTGGGGTATCAGGTAAGAGAGTTCCAGTTTGCAAACAGAAGAGCAGAACGGAGCCCAAGGAGGAGGCAGGGGGCCTTGGACCCTGACCTGGGAGCAGGGGAGCGTGGGAGGTTCTGAGCAGGGGACAAGCTTGGCAGGCCACGGCTCACATCGTCAGAAAACCTGCAAAGCAAATGAGTTTTGAAGCTGCTGACTGATCTTATTTACATAACTTGCAAGCTGTATTTCATCAAGAGACAGCAGGTCCTGAGTAAATGATGAGGAAAATAAAATTGTACCTCAGACCCACTGGGGCAGCAAGGGAGCATCCGCTGGCTCCACAATCCCCTTCTCGCAGGGGCAGGTGACATTTGACCTCCCTGGGAGGAGGAGGAACGCTCTGTCATCAGAACCCAGACCACCCTAGGCCTTCCGTGGGGGCAAAGTCGGTGCCACCTTTCAGCAGGGAGCAGCTCCTGCCTTCCTCGGGGCTACAGGGTGTGGGGAGGAGGCTGCTCACCTGACCACCCAGGCAGGGGCAGTGAAGGTCATCACATCCCAGGCCACTGCCCTGCAGTGGAGGACTATAGCATGGACTGTGTAGTGATCTTGGCCACATGGTAGCCCTGATCCAGTAGGACTGGAGGTGAAGACACAGACATACTGAAGGGCCACTATGGAAGATGCAGCAAGAAAACAGCATTTTCTGGCCCAGGACAGAGGCTCTCTGGCAACAGCCAGCCGATACCTTCATCTTGGCCTTCCAGCAACCAGGACCCCCAGGACCTGCCCAAGTGAGCACCTGCTATGTAGATAACATTTCCAACCAACTGCAGGATCCAGTGTGGCAACTGGGGCACCAATCTGCACCCCATGTCTATGCAGGTTATGTCACTGTGGGTCACACATTGGGTTGGGAGTTAGCTACTCACAGCACAGACAGTACAAATGAGTCATAAGTAGGTAGGCATGGTGGTGCACTCGGTCCTCCTACTTGGGAGGCTGAGGCAGGAGGACCACAAATTTGAGGCCAGCTTGGGCTATATAGTAAGCTATATGCATAGTAAAATTCTGTCTCAACACAGCCCTCCAAAGTTACTTTTAAAAGGGAAAGATTCTTTATGAGAACTGTGCAAGTCAGAGTCCTCCATGAAGCCTTGCACTTAGTTTCAAAGCATGCTAGATAGCTGTCTGTCCTCCCTGTCCCACAAGAGCAGATTTGGTCCCTCGGATCAGCTAGGACAATGGAAAGAGGCCAATGGGGATCCCGCAGTCAGGGAACCCAGAAGGAGATGCCTCCCTGGCCCCAGAGAGCCCTTCTCAAGGACCGCTCCTCAGTCAGGAGTGAGCTCATAGCCAGGTTGTCAATGGGAAACTGAGTCATTTGGTTTACGTAAATTTTCTCTCCAAGACCCTTCTTCAGATGAAAATGTGTGTTGGTGTGTAGCCAGCATGCTCCTCAGTTTTCATTACAGTTGTTTCATTACAGAACAGTCCCAGGATGCAGGAAGTGAGGGTCAGATGTACTCCCTTGGCAGGGCCTGGGCTGCAGAGGCAGAAGGTGCCCACCCAGAGGACAGTGCAGTGACCCCAACTGCCGTGGAACATGGCACCTCAGCAGCAGGCAAAGGGGGCATCTGCCAGGCTCAGCACTTCCTCTCCACGCCAGCTGCCAACCCCATAGCTGCCTCATAGCCTGGTGGGGCCAAGTGAAACTGTGCTTTCTTTGGCAGCAGCTCTGGTCAGCTCCTCCTCATGTCTGGGGCTGTGCCCTCCCCAGGGGATGGGTCACTGTGCTCCATGGAGGAGTAGGGAGGTGGGAGCTTCCTGGTTGAGACCCTGGCTCCTCTGGCTGGTCCAGGAGCCCACGAGCCAGGCTGTAGCACACAGGGTGACTGTGACCGTTCCTGGCTACGATCTGGTCTGTGGGATCACACCCTCCTGGGGTCCCCCTGCTCCCTACCTACGTCCCATTCCAGGAACATCTGTAGGTGAACTTGGGCACCTTGGGACCTGAGAGCTTTCCTTCGCAGTTGTTCCTGGATCAGATCAGTGGGCTGAGGAAGAGACAGGCTGGGATGGGAACTGTGTAGTGTACACATTCCCCATGTGCTTCCCACATGCAGCTGGGCTGGGACAACTGCACTAGCTCCAGTGGTCAGGGTCCCGCTGCATGGCCAGCCCAGGCCCTAAGGCCCCGGGAAGGACCAGACGGGGCCATTGCCTGTAAGGCAGTCTCCCCCACTTGCACTTCCAGTGGTGCTTAGAAGCAAATTATTTTCTTACTGGGTCAGAAGGCTCGAGTGGCCACAGAGGCTTTCTGATACTCCTCTGGCTATGAGTGAGGGGGTGTCCTACGTGTCTGACACCAGCTGTATAGGAGGCCATGGAAGGAAGGTTTCCAGCCTCTGGCTGGTCCAGAGCACCCTGTGTCCCCTTCACAGACTCAGTGGGCCATCACCACCCCAGAGGGCCCTTCGTGGAGAAAGCCCGGGCCTGAGGAGAGGCCAGAAATGGCCATCCAGCAGCTGGACCCTGGCCAGACTAGTGCAGGAGCCCAGGCTCAGCTGAAGAAGCTACAGTGTGAACAGGAGCTGGGGAGGAGCCAGGGGGCACTCCTCAGAGATTGCTGCCACCGTTGCTCTGTGACACCACTGGGAAGGGGACAGGCCTGTGTTCTGCATGGAACCGAGGACCTAGGCATACAGGGGTGAAACTGACCCCAGGATTTTCTGAGAAAAGAGTGATTCCCCTCCAAACTTCGATCCGTCAGACTCCTTGGAGTTGGGATCAGCTGCTCTCTGCAAGAAGCTTCCGCTGATCCCTGGCCAGTGACACCCTGTTTCTGTGGTTAACACCTGTCAGGCTGCCATAGCCCCAGCCCCTGTTCTGCCTACTCAGAAGGAAGCTGAGCTCCAGGCTGCCCTGCACAAGCTCTGTCACCCTCCGATGTGTGGAACCTGGGCTCGGTGATGCCTGGGCTTTACAGCCACACTGCGGAGAGAAACTCACCTGGGAAGTTCCTGCAGCCAATGAGGCCATGCTCTCCCAGGACAGGCTGTCTGTCACCTGCGCAACTTTGAAGGCCACTTGGCAAGGAAAGGAGAGCAGCAGGTGGGGACGGTGGGCCCAGGCCCTTCTGTTCCCACTGGGGCTGGGCACCCTCAGAGGTCAGGGCACTGGTCCTCATAGCCACCTGAGGTATTGGTGCCTCTGAATCCCCAGTAGGGTCCATTGGAGGTGGGTAACCTGGCATCAGAACCCTCTAGGAGGCGGAAATGGCAAGGCCTGAGTGAGGCAGTGCTGCCCTTCCATGTGATGCCCACTGTACCCTTGGCAGAGGGAGCTGCTCTGACAAGTCTGTGGGTTCAGTGCATCATGTTCACCTCAGATATAGGGGCTTCACTCTGGCCCTGACAGGGACAGTGACAATGACACCAGCCATCAGCAGGAAGAAAGCACTTCAGGAAATCCCTCCACGTGGCCCAGTGACTTAAGGAGGAGGTACCCTGCCTGGTTGGGCAAGGGGCCTCTTGAAGCCACCAGCTGGGACGAGAGTGAGGACAGTAGCACCAGCTGACAATGGGACCCCGACACCTCCACCTCTCTCTGCTCAGGTCTGCTAAGCACCCGCTGCGTACTGTGCTGTTTGTGGCCTGAACACCCAGGACACCCAATGTCACCAGCAGTTACAACTTTCAAAATACTTCCCCACAAATCCAGCATGATGTATCATTAACATATTGTTAAATACACTTACATGATTGTAGAAAAATGATTTCTATTCACATGTAAAATTATTTTTTATTATGTGCATATATTAGAAGATTAAGTAGTCAAATAATCCAATACAGCAACAATAACTTGCTAGCTTCTCCACATAATTTTGCTTATGATATGTTGATTAAACTCAAGTTCATTACTCTAGACAATATTGACCTACTTCTCACCACTTAGTATCACTGGGCAGCACTCTCATACATCCTCATAGCCGTCAGGCTGTCCTGCCTTGATGTACTGCTGCTCCTGGAAGCAGCAGTCTCGGGCCAGCTGCCGGGGCACAGCATGGGAGGCCCATGTGCCTGCTGGATAAGCAGGTCTGCACCCCAGCCCTGCCATGTTCCTGCCCTTTCTCTCTGATTTGAGGAAGTCAGTAGATGACTTGGAAGCCACCATGGCCTGGGGACACCAGTTCTAGTTCTAGTTCTCCCTCCTGCCCTCCCAGTCAGATCACATCATTCCAGAGACTGGGCAAATGCTGCAGTGGCTGAATGCCAGGCTGGACAGGAAGCCAGACAGTCTAGCCAAACAGTATCCTTGGACATGGGGGGGACGTCCTTGCCTCACTCAAGCAGCCCCAGCTCCGGAACCCTATGCTATCTCCCTCCTCCCTGCTGATGTGGACCCTTCTACAGGACTCTGAGACACTGCTGCAGACATCTTTCCTGGGCCCAGCCGACTGCTCCTCCTCCAGATCCCTCTTCCCATGGAACTGCCGCCCCTGGTTCACTTGACCTAACAACACCCTGAGCCCAAGTTGGGGGACCTCGGCATCTGGCACCCACTCTGGCCTCTGGAGATCCCCAGTATCACTGCTGAGTAAGAGGAATTCAGGACACAGAACCCTGGAACTTAGGACTTGAAAGAGCCCTGCCTTGTCCCAATTTTCCTCGCCTTCAACCAGCGAGATCTAAACCCCTGCGGACAATCCACTCTGTTCTGTAAGTTTCCACAAAAATCACTGGAACTATTGGGACAGAAAATGTCCTTTGGACAGACCAAAGGTCATGTTGATGCTCACGAAGATGCCATCCTGACCCTGTTCCCCTCAGAGGAATAAGAAGCTCCCATCCTATTGTCAATGAATTTATATATTCTTTTACTTGTTCATTTGTGTGACAGACATATCCTAAGGATTTGGTGACAAGGAGGTTCTGGTACAGGCCCATAGAGAGCGAGGGGTGGCCAAGCCAGCCAGATACAGGGTCCACGTGTGGAAAGGGACAGCCGGCCAGGCAGGGCGACATGTGTGACACAGGGTCTGGCCTTTCACAGACCAGTAGCAGAGGGCGGGCCTGGGGGTCCCAAAGCAGAGCCAGCCAGGTCCTCACTGCTCGCCAGCTCCTTGGGGGCTCTCTGCTCCTGGGTCCCAGTAAGAGGAGGGCCTCAGACCCAAGTCCGAGGGTCCACCCAGCTTTCACCTCTGCACCAAGGCCCAGAGCTGGCTGCACACGGAGGGCTGACCTCCTGAAAGGCCTGTTATGTCTTCTCTGAGCTCCTTGAAAGCTCATCCACAGCACGAGCCACTGACTTTGAGCTCTGTGGTCTAGGGCAGCCGCTGCCACACCAGAGTCTCACGGCATGATGACTTCAGGCCAGAGTGAGCCCAGGAAAGTCCAAGTTCCGATTCTCCACTTGCAGAAAAGAGGCAGGGAAGCACAGAGCACAGGTCACTAGGAACTGCTTCGGTTTGTAATACAGGGCTTTGTCTTGCTGGAGCTCACATTTTTTAAAAGATAAAAAGCAAGACGGGGAATTTAGCTCAGTGTTTCGGGTTCCTGCCTTGCGAATGCAAGGGCCAGGATTCCAACCTTGGTTACCACATACAACAACACTGGGCATGGAGACTCAGTCCCATCAGTAATCAATACCCCATACCACAATGCTGGGCATGATGGCTCACACCTGTAATCCCAGAATTTGTGACTTGAAAGAGGAGGATTGCTGTGAGTTCAAGGTTGAGTTCAGGGCCAGCCTGAACTGCAAAAGTGAGACCCTGACTCAAAAAAAAAAAAAAGAAGATAAAAAGCAGAGGCTGGTGTGTAAGTTGTTTCCATGTGTTCCTGTGATGCCCTGCAGGGTGGGTTGGTCACTGCACCTCCCACCAGCATCCAGGCTCCTTGCTCTGCCTTGGGGACCTGGGCAAAAGCCAGTCCTTCCTGGCAACGCAGAGGCCTGAAGGTCACACCCAGGCCACTGGGGGCCGCTCTAGGGGCTGCGTAGCCTTGGTCCATAGACTGCATCATGCTCCCAAATGACCATCTTGAACTTGTTCTCCTCAGTGTGCTGTTAGAGCCAGACATCAGGGAAAATCCCTCTTGGCACCCTTGGGATGAACAAACACATTCTAACCCCATGACCAAGT